>VOQK01028397.1:86389-96431 GCA_015052645.1 Benitochromis conjunctus
CCATTACTTTACTGATTACTTATTTTCAAAAGTAATTAGTTACTTTATTACGTAGTTACTTTTTATAAACATGACACACAACCTGAATATGTAATAAAGCAATAGACGTTCAGCCCGATTCTGTTTTTTCTTCATAATCCATCATATAAAATTGAATCAAATGAAAAGGTCTCTTTTTAAAATTTGTTTTATTAGTTTTAATCTTTTAACTTTATGCATCAAGCAAAAATTTAAACTATGCCTGATTGTACTCTCTCCTGCATTATCCATTGTTGACCTACACACGTCTGGTGCTACCACGGACATCGCACGCTCGTACGTCATTGTCAAGGGAAACTCCCACAAGCAAAGTAACAGTAATCTAATGACTTGCAATAGTAATCCCTTACTTTACTTGTTACTTGAAAAAAGTAACTCGTTACTGCCCATCCCTGCTGAGCATTAGGCTAGAAGAAGGAAGATGATTTAAGTGATTTTGAAGCTGGCGTGGTTATTGGTGCCACATGTGCTGGTCTGAATAATTCAAACTGTTACCCACACAACAGGATGAACTAGGATTTTAAAAGAAGATGGTCCAAAAAAGAGAAATATCGAGTGAGCAGCAGTTCTTTGGGTGAAAATGCCTTGAGGTCAGAGGAGAACGAGCAGACTGCTTTGAGCTGACTGGAAGGCAAAAGTAACTGAAATATCCACTCACTGAAAGAAAGGTACACAAAAGAGCATCTCTGAATGCACAGCGTGTCCAACCTTGAAGCAGATTTATTTAACCTTTATTTATACAGGTAATTCTATCGAGACTCAATGTCTCATTTAGAAGAGAGACCAGTTTCAGACAAACATTACAATTAGAACAATAAATGATGGCCTACTGCGGCAGATGACCACACCCAGTGGGTGCCGCTCCTGTCAGCTAAGAACAGAATATAGAAAAAGACCTTATAGCCTTGGATCAATGGTTCAGGCTGCTGCTCCTGGTGTCATGGTGTGGGTATAGTCTTTGCACATTTTGGCCCCTTAGTGCCAGCTGAGGTTCATTTAAACATCACAACTTTTCCTCAGTACTGTTGCTCACCACTTTATGACTACAGTGCATCCATCTTCTGATGGCTGCCTCCAGCACTTTAAAATGGCTTTGGGATGTGTTGTCACAGGAGATGCCATCACGGATGTGCAGCCGACAAATGTGCAGCAGCTGTGTGATGCTATGTCAATATGTATTGAAATTATTTTGTGTCATATAAAATGCACAAGCAAATCATAATTTCATTTCATAAAATTCCTCACGTGTAATCT
This sequence comes from Benitochromis conjunctus, assembly GCA_015052645.1. Taxonomy (NCBI): domain Eukaryota; kingdom Metazoa; phylum Chordata; class Actinopteri; order Cichliformes; family Cichlidae; genus Benitochromis; species Benitochromis conjunctus. Next base: position 87,683 of record VOQK01028397.1, read on the forward strand.
CTGAAGAATGTTTCCAGCACCTTGTTGAATCTGTGCCACAAAGAATTAAGGCAGAAAACAAAAGAAAACAAAACAGGGGTTCAACCTGGTACTAACAAGGTGTACCTAATAAAGTGCCCAGTGAGTGTTGTTTTGAGAGCATTTGACTTCTTTTAATCATGAAAAACGGACACATGGACAGCAGCAGGACATCTTTCTTGAAATGTTGCTTATTATCTCCTCGTTCTGTCTCTGCCCCTGCAGGTATGAGATGGGAGGTTGCTGGACGGTGAGAGACTGTATGGTGGTGTACAGAAACACGTCTCATGTGCGCTGTCAGTGCCAGAGACTGGGCACCTTTGGTGTGCTGATGGACAGTTCGCAGAGAGAGGTTAGTGATCAGTCAGTCAAGAGCTACTTACTTTTAATCAAGATAAATCAAGATAAGTCTTAATCCTGTCTCGTTCCCTGACCCTTTCTGTAGTAATCAAGCATTTCCCCTAAGCGAAGCTTTTACTTCACCGTGTCTGCCACTTTGCCCCAACACTTTTTTTTTTTCATTTAACAGTGTCAGCTGGTAATTGCCCAGTCTGAAGAAGAAAAAAAAGGAAAAAAATGTCTAGAAATCCTGACTGACATTCAGAAGGCTGAAGAAAGGCCTTGTTACAGTTGTAGAAGATTTTCACAGCTTAATATAAAACCCCTTACCCACCACCCCTAAGCATACTAAGTTGATGATCTGTCAGATCTCGAGAAAGGGCGTGTGTGGAATCAGGAACATCATTGTCTTATGATGACGATTTCCATTTCTCCAAACTGGAAACAGTTATATAAGATTAAGTAATTCATCATCATTAGTCTGGTAGTATGAGGGGTATCTTATTCTCATTCACCTGAGATGCTGCAGGGAAGCCCAGTTTGCCCAAATTAAATTCTGGTGGTGTCTGGTATGTTTGCTGGTAGCACAGGCTTCCAGAGCAAATGCACGTTTTGAATTGATTTGATACTCTAGTTTCTCCTGACAGATAAGCTTAGTCTGCTAGCTAGCTTGGTTTGTCGTCTGGTTCCTCTGTTTTTTCCCCCTGACTGCTTCAAGAAAAATATCTTTTTAGATGTTTTTAATAAAGGGATTTAATCATGCATTTAACTTTCATTAGATTTCTTTCGATAGATTGCATACGTGGTTGTCATAGAAATATTGTCAGTTCACACTGAAGGCAGACAGGAGAGTGCAGATAGAGATGGAGCCTAAAGTAGCAGCTTTTCAATGCAGTTGTAAAGGTTCATCTTCTTGGATTGCAGTTTCTTTTTTCAACAAGTTTTCTCACTCCTCATCCTTTCACCCCTTTCTTTGCATCTCTCTGTGAGTAGCAGTTGGAGGGCGATCTGGAGACGCTGGCCCTGGTCACATATTCTTCTTTGTGCCTTTCCATGCTGGCCCTGCTCCTCACTGTCCTGGTGCTCTCCTGTCTCCGGGGCCTCAAGTCTAACACCAGGAGCATCCATTCAAACACAGCAGCAGCCATGTTTTTATCAGAGTTGGTGTTTTTGCTTGGGGTCAATCAGACTGAACAACAGGTATGTACTGGCGGGGGTGAGCTTTCTACATCCATCTTGTTTCTGTGTTGCCTATAGCTTTAGGTCCTTTTGTCACACCACTGCACAGCCAGTCACCACTTTATCCAGTGTACAGTCATGGTATAAACAAAGTACACCTTCTGTCAAGGTTTTACATATCAGGAAATATAAAAAAAAAATCTAGTCCCTTCCAGGTCTTAAAATTAAATAACATGATGAACAAAAAAATGTAATATTTATTTTACAATAACAGAGCAATGTTGCAAAAGCACTGTTAGATGTCATCATTTTTTGTATCACTTTGTCAATCTTTCACGTTGTTGTGGAGTAATTTCGGTCCACTACTCTTTAGAGCATTGCTTCAGGTCATTGAGGTTTACAGGTATTTGTGTGTGGGCAGCAGCCCAAGCAGAGAAGCCCAGACCTCCCTCTCCCCAGCCACCTCCTCCAGCTTGTCCAGGGGAACACCAAGGCATTCCCAGGCCAGCCGAGAGATATAATCTCTCCAGCGTGTCCTGGGTCTGCCCCGCGGCTTCCTCCCGGTGGGACATGGCCAGAACACCTCACACAGGAGGCACCCAGGAGGCATCCTTGTCAGATGCCCAAACCACCTCAACTGGCTCCTTTCGATGTGAAGGAGCAGCGGCTCTACTCTGAGCCCCTCTCAAATGGCCGAACTTCTCACCTTATCTCTAAGGGAGAGGCCAGCCACCCTTCGAAGGAAGCCCGTTTCCGTCTCTTGTATCTGCGATCTCGTTCTTTCGGTCACTACACACAGCTTGTGACCATAGGTGAGGGTAGGGATGTAGATCGACCGGTAAATTGAGACCTTCGCTTTTACACCCAGCTCTCTCTTCACCACAACAGACCAGTACAGCGTCTGCATCACTGCAGCAGCAGCACCAATCCGTCTGCTGATCTCCCACTCCCGTCACTCGTGAACAAGACCCCGAGTACTTAACCTCTTCCACTTGGGACAAGAACTCGTCCCTGACCTGGAGTGGGCACTCCACCCTTTTCCGGCTGAGGACCATGGCCTCAAATTTGGCCACTTGGCAATGCCTAGAAATTCTGTCCGTAAAAATTATGAACAGAATCGGTGACAAAGGGCAGCCCTGGCGGAGCCCATCACCCACCAGGAACGAGTTCGACTTATTGCCGGCTATGCGGACCAAGCTCTTGCAATGGTTGTATAAGGATCAAATGGCCCGTAGCAATGGGGCAGACACCCCATACTCCCGGAGCACCCCCCACAGGACAGCCTGAGGGACACGGTTGAATGCTTTCTTCAAGTCCACAAAACACATGTAGACTGGTTGGGCAAACTCCCATACACCCTCAAGTATCCTTGAGAGGATAAAGAGCTGATCCGGCTCCTGATCCGAGTATGTTCTGGACACCCGGGTAAAGAGAGGGGCTGAGCTGTCAACTGATCACCACCTGGTGGTGAGTTGGATCAGGTGGCGGGGGAGGACGCTGGACAGACCTGGCGCACCTAAATATATAATGAGGGTGTGCTGGGAACACCTAGCAGAGGCCCTGGTCCACGAGATCTTCAACGCACACCTCCGGCAGAGCTTCAACAGCATTCTGAGGGAGACTGGGGAGATTGAGTCCGAATGGACTATGTTCAGCATCTCCATTGCCGAAGCTGCTGCACAGAGCTGTGGCCGCAAGGTGGTTGGTGCCTGTCGTGGTGGTAACCCCCGAACCAAATGATGGACACCAGAGGTGAGGGGAGCCACCAAGCTGAAGAAGGAATCCTATCGGGCTTGGTTAGCCTGTGGGACTTCGGAGGCAGCTGATAGGTACCGTCAGGCCAAGCGGAACGCAACAAGGGCAGTGGCTGAAGCAAAAGCTCAGGTGTGGGAGAAGTTTGGAGAGGCCATGGAAAAAGACTTTCAGACTGCCTTGAAGAGATGCACAGCTCAATCAAGGTGAAGTCTGGCCTTTGACTGGAGCATTGCAACACTTTGATTCTTTTCTTTTTCAGGCATTCTGTTGTAGTGCTTGGGATCATTGTCCTGTTTGGGACATGCTTTAGTTGTTGGACAGATGGCCTCACATCTGACTCTAGAATTCTTTGGTATGCGGAGGTCAACTCAATGACTGTGAGGTGCCCAGGTCCTGTGGCTGCAAAACAAGCCCAGATCATCACCTCTCCACCACTGTGCCTGACAGTTGATATGAGGTGTTTCTTTTGGTTTTCTCCAAACATGGTGCTGTATACTATAGCCAACGGTCTCCACGTTGGTCTTGTTTGTTCAAAAGGCATCGCAAAGTCTTGTGGTTTGTTCAGCTTTGCAAACCTGAGCTATGCTGCCCTGTTATTTTTAGAGAGTAGAGAATTTCTCCTGGCTAGCCTTCCAAACATGCCATACTTGTTCATGATGCTGGTAGAGTCTGAAATGTAGCTCTTAGGTTTTGTTTTGTTTTTTTGCAATTTCTCTGAGCATGCCCACTCCTGGAAAGATTGGCAACTATCTTGAATTTTTTTTTACCAATCACAAAATAACAAAGGGTTATACTTTGTTTGTTTTTCCTCCAGTGTGTTACAGGACTGCAGTTTTTTTTTAAAGCCTTCCATTGTGAGTATCCTCTTCACGTAGGTGCAAATCTTTGATAAAGACCATACTCACAGTTCAAGGCATAAGTATTTTTTTCTAAAAGTAGACTTGTTTGTATGTTTGTTTTGCCCATGGAGAAATTCTCGGTCCATTTATTTTCTTCTACTGCATTGCAATAGTTCAACAAACAGAGATTCAGCATCCATCCACTCTTTTTGTATTTATATTTTCCCAATTGATTGGAACCTTGCCACACTGATGGGCAGCAAGAATAATTTCTCTAAAATCATTGCTGATGTCTTTGTCATTCAGGTGTTATCACAGAGTTGGATGCTCCAGACCAGGCAAAACTTCTGGTTTTATAGAGGTGCCTACACCTGCTGATGATCTAGTAACTAAGTAATTAAGGAGCTGATTATTTCTACTGCGTCTCAATGCATAAAACCGTATAATTGAAAGAGGTTGTACTTTGTTTTTGCCATGGCTTTGGTGAATATAAAATCTTTAACCACATTTAGATTTACAAGTTCATTCATCTCCAAATAGTATCTGGCAGTGGCCATGTTTTTTCTTAAACTGTTACCAAAAAACTATCATAAGATGTTCAGTCTTTGCAGTTTTGATGTCCACAGCTCTTCTTGCATCCTAGTATTTTGTTTTTCTTCCTCTTTGTTATCCTCTGCTTGGGTGCTTCCTGTCACTCTTCACTCCGTGCTTCTCTACATCACACTGTCGTCTTTCTTTTACATTAAGTCCTCTATGTTTTTTCTCGTCCGCTGCCCATTTTGTTTTGACCACTATATCTCTCAGTTTTGTTGCATCACACGTGTCTATTTAAAGTGCGTTTAAAGAGCAGCGAGTCTTGTCGAGAGGGTGCTCCAAATATGTGCTCACTCAGCATGAAATCCAATTAATTAATCTTTATCCCCCACATAGTCTGCTAGTACTGCTCTTACAGTGCGACTGGTTACTTCTAGCTGAACAATATGTTCTCTAATTCATGTACTCCATGCTTGGGAGAGCATTTCAGCGCTTGCAGCAGTTGTGTGTTAGTTTTTAAGCACTTGTGCATATTTTAGTCTTTCCATGCTTTTGTGTGTGGCTCGCAGTGTTTGCTTGTTTTGTGTGTGGGAGTGTGAGATTCATCAGCTGGCTGTATTACTGCCAAGGCTGCTGCTTTTTCTGTGTCATGTTTGGCTCGTCTTGGGAAATTGTACTGAGCGTCTTTTAACCTCTGGGACTTAAGCGTCTGCTCTCCTTAATGTTGAGAGCTCTGAGTTGTATTCATTATAGATTTCATAGATTTCATAAGCGAAAAAGGCAGTTCGTCCATTATTATCTACAATGATATACACTTGCTATGGCACAGTTTTTAATTTAATTTAATAATAATTGTTTGTCTAAGTCATCATTTGTCAACCTACAACAGTTGCATGGCCTTTCGGGGGGTATTTGTCTGTCCTGAGTGTAGGTTGCAGTCACATTTCAGAAAACCAGAGCTTATAGAAGCTCACATGGGCTCAAAGGTTGCGTGCTTATTAAACTGAGGGTTCAGTGAACCTGAACAATTTTGCCAGAGGACATCAAAGCAAATCTGATGTCAGTCTTTGCAGTTTCAACCAAAATAGACTGCCTAAGCTTTTTGAAACTGTAATCTAAAAGACTATGCAACCGATCTGCTCTCATCTGTTAAAAGTACAGAGCATCATTGGTGGACCTGCCAGTTCTGGTATTTCATAGCAAATACCAGTTGGGCTCCACGATGCTAGGCAGTAAGAACAGGTCCCACTAGAAGACAGCGGGCCCTCCGGCCACCTCAATGAAGTCTGTTTCTGATTGTTCGGTCAGAGACATTCACACTAAGTGGCCTGCCGGAGGTCATTCTATAGAGCTCTGACAGTGATCCTGATCCTCTTTACACAGAGGAGCAGACACTAGTCCTGCTGATGAGTTAAGGAAATTCTGTGGCTCTGTCCAGAGTAACTGCTGGTCTTCTGGGCTCTCCTTCATGATCTCAAGACTGTGCTGGGAGACAAAGCAAACCTTCTGGCATTTATACTTATTAATCCATCCTGGAGGAAAACTGACACCATCAGTCATGGATTGGCCTCCCTAGAGCTCAGACCTCAACATCATTGAAGGAGTGTGGGATCATTTTGACAGAGAATGCAATAAAAGGCAGCCTTCATCCAAAGAAGAGCTTTGAATGTCTTTCAAAAAAACCTAGAAAACTATTCCTGAAGACTACTTAAAGAAATTACACGATGCCTAAGAATAAAGGTGATCAGACCAAATATTGACTTAAAAGCTTGTTAAAACTATACAGAATCTTTTTTACCTTATATACTATATTTCCATTTATATTTGCACTTTTCAATAAATCACTGCATCTGCAAGTTTGCACATTAGTGCACCTTGTCTTGTCTTTGTGTAAATTAGGAACACATTTGGCTCCAAGGTCACGTAGGGACACATCTGTCAGGTTCCCACAGACATCTTATTTAGTTGTGCATTTTCAAGCTATTTCCTGAGGCTGGTTTAGATTTTAAACAAACACCACTGCAGTTCTCTTAGACGAAGTTGACTTGCTTTTTCAAAGTGCTGTAATTCAGTGCCACTTGAGTTTGAGTGGCATCGTCCTCATCTGGTCAAACAAATCAATTCAGACTAAAGGGCTGCAGAGTTCAAATAAACCACTTCAGCCATTCTTGAATGCAGCCTGAAGGTAATTTCTCAGAAAGCCAAAATGTTAATGCTCTGCATTATTCATGGGGAAGCCAAGTATCACTGCCAAACCAACCAGCAGCATCTAACTAAAGATGGCTTTGAAGTTTATATCCTGCCTTTACTGGGATTCACTCCTGATGATATGTAATTTAGAGGAAAGAGTGACCTCAGGAATGAGTGTCCTATGACATATTATGTGATCCTTTTATTTATGCAGTGTCCAAGTTATTGTCAACAAAGCAAAGTTTTCTATGTGGATCAATACTGTTTCAGAAGAAAAGGAGGCATAGATTAACCATCACCTGACACACCAGATGGTTTGTTAAACAAAACCATCTGAAAAGTCGTCCTTGGAAACTGTTTGGAAAAGGGTAGACACGCACTTGGCAGGTATTCGGATTGGCCATCTGTCTATCACAGTCGATCATTGGCAGCCAATCAAAGGATTTGCTTTTGAACAAATAATCAATTCCCTCTGTTGTCGCCATAAGTTTTCATAAAGCACATCCAGACATACCAGTAGATCCTCACAGGATGCTTACTGTGCCGGTGGATTGGAAGGTCATAGCTTGAACCCAGGCGTAGTGGATCCTCGTGTGAAATCGAGGATATTGTGAGAATCTTGGTGTCTCGCAAGATAAACGCATCGATTTATACCTCTCCATTATCTCTCAAAAATGCAAGGCATATTTATTTTGGTTGAGCACATTATTCCCCTTAAACAAAGAATTTGCATTATTTTTGTTTTCTTGCCACTTTTATTGTCATAAATACTTTATGTTTAAAAAAAAGCTGTTAAACTTCAATCAAAATCAATATAAAGGCGACATTACCTGTTTGGGCATTATTTACCTTCCTCTGCAAATGGTGCACATTTTTGTAATCGTAATCATAATTAAAAGACTCTCTTGGGTGTTATTGGTAAAATTCAGCTCTTACAACATCCATTTACATTCTTCATTTTTTTATGCTTTTCCTGGACGAATTGTAACATGCTGCCGTTATCGCTGTTCATTAGATGCATTAGTAATTTAATCATGAACGGCTGTTATTTCATTGCTGACACCTGCTTTGCTGTAATAAAGACTTGTTGGTTGGTTGCCAAGACATCTGTATTTCAGCTGTCGCACAATCCTTGAAAGGATTGTGTTTTTTTGACTTTTCACTGCTATCGCTTCTTTCCTGCCTACCCCCTTAACCTACCCCTTTCATCCCTTTTTCTCCCCCGTTAATCCTTTTTTGTCACTTTCCTTCTGCTACCTATAATTTCCTGCTCCTGCCCTTTTCCTTCTTTCCTCTGTTTCTTTCACTATTTAAAAAACAAAAATCTCTCCCCTCAGTTCCTGTGTACGGTCGTCGCCATCCTGTTGCATTACTTCTTCATGTCCACGTTCGCCTGGATGTTCGTGGAGGGTCTTCATATCTACCGAATGCAAACAGAGCAACGCAACATCAACTACGGAGCCATGAGATTCTATTACGCCATTGGGTGGGGTGTTCCCGCCATTATCACAGGTAACACAGTCATGCAGACATGCAGGCACACAGTCCTTGATATGGCTTAGTAACATGTTTATGCAGCCATGTAAAAGCAGACAGTCACAACCCTGTTCTTGCCACAGCTACACAATAATGATTTTCTTATATGAGCACACACACACACGCATGCATAGTGAGTCTGGCTGTGTAGATAAGGTGTCCTATTGACATTTGGATTAAACAGGTTTCAGTGGCATTTTATAACAGAGACAGTAAAGCAGAGATACTAATGCAAGCAATTTCTGCCATGACACAGTGTTAGCAGGTCATATCTTTCTACTTTCTTCTCTCTCCCCTTCACACACACACACACACACACACGCACACACACACACACACACACACACACACACACACAC
>VOQK01028399.1:0-13144 GCA_015052645.1 Benitochromis conjunctus
GAAACATTAAAAAAAGAAAAAAAAAAGAGAAAAAAAAAAGGGAAAAGAAAACAGATTTACACTTCATATCACAAGCCTGACGCAGGTCCTTCACTCTGGACCAAATAGCTAACATACAATTCACTTCTCTCAACGCTGAACAGACGTTGGGCTTCAGTTTCAAACACAACCTTACGGTAACAGATATACCATAGCATGTGCAAACTGGGTACCAAACTAAAACTTCCAAAGATGGGGTTGTTCGTCATACTTGGATCCTGGAGGGATGCAAGTAGTATTTTTTTTTCTTCTTCTTTTGTTTTTTTTTGTTGTTTTTTTTGGAAGACAAGGAATTTCCACTTTTTGCATCACATTTAGTGTCAAATCAAACTAAGAGATATCTCTGACAAGTTGAAATTAAAAAGCTGCAGCAGAACATCGAAGACATTTAAGAGCCTACTATTCACTTTGATAGTAGTGTTTTAATTTATACTCGTGAAAAACTAAGACTTTGCAACCGCAAGGCAAAAAAAACAAAACAAAACAAAAAAACAAAACAACAGAGGAGGGGAGAGGAAATGGAGGAGAGGGGTAGGTGTTATCAAATGCTTCTGGTCACATTTTCACTGTCAAGATTAAAAATAAAAAAAACAAAAGAAAGAAAGAAAAGAAAAGCCAGAAGGTTTGGAAATCTAACAGAGGACAGGGTGATGGATGAAGCGCTGTAGTAGAAAGAGGATAAGAAGAGTCATGGTTAAGACAAGTTTGCACGCCGCCACCCCCCACCCCCGTCCCCAAACACTGCAAAGTGTGCAACTGCCCATTTTCACTTAAGTGCAAATCGAAATAAATGAAACAAGGAATGGAGTGAAATGAGGAAGCAGTTTCATCACTCTGGTAAAAACTAAACAAAATTTAAACTGTTCCCAGCCTCTTCACTGGGTCTCCACATTACAACAAAATCAAAATTTGTTCAAGAGCTTTGGTCCACAACCCAAAAAAGGAAGAAAAAAAAGAGAGGAAAAGTACTGCTCTGTATTTTTAGTGATGTTTTGGTTGTCCAGACTTCTAAAAAATATCCCCCCAAAAAACCTACAGCAATTTGACAAAGTGTTCAAAGATGACATTTAATTGTGAATTTACATGTAAATGATTAAAAAAAAAGCTCAAAGCCATCAGCCATACAGATGCCACGTTTAGACTTTGTCACCAGCGACATCTAGTGTTTAAAAAAGGCATCGATGTAACAACCATCGCTTCTGCGGTTCAGACGGGAGGTGAGGGATGCAAACTTTAGGGAGGTTAGCACAAAAAGAGTGAAAAAACCCAAAAACAAGCGCCAAGAGTGGAGACGGGAGGAAACAATATGATCAGACATCACTTTGCATCCCTGAATGTGATGAAACCAGATGTGTAATGGAATGCAGAGCGGGCACAAAGTGAAAACGGGGGGAAACCCAGAGGAGAGGAGCAAAGGTTAAAAGTCAGACAGACAACATGCATCAACAGCGTGAGAAACAGGACAGCAATAAGGGGAAAAAGCCCAAAACTAAACACAGATTCACATGAAGCCAGACGCAACGAGGACTCAGAATTCACCACTTAGGAGAACAAACTAATATTTACCGAACAACAACTCTTGAAATATGGCACAGAACGAAGGGCACGGAGGCTGAGGGTTTTCAAGACATCATTCAATACAATTCTTTGAACCCACAAAACAGAAATGGACAGAAAAGAAAAGAAAAACTGATTCTAAAAGGCATCCATTTCAGTTCTGTCACCGATCCGCTTTTTTTGTTGCTTTTTTTAAACACGTCGTAACGTCTGTAATTATAGGCAACGATCATAAAAACGTGGGAATCTGGTGATAAGAAATTCCACAGTTTTATGTACAGACCTTGTGTGAACTTCACTCCCTCCTATAGAAACGGATAAGCAGTGGACAGATGCAGAAGAGGTCAAACAAAAACAAAAAATATATATATATATATTTAAAAGCACAAACAGTAGCTGCCACACTGATGCAACCATGCTTAGCTAGAAATACATTACTGTACCACTTGCTGTATAAATATACTGCATGTTTTTTTTTTTTTTTTAAACTTAGAAATCCAATGCTATAGTGAAATACACCTGAATATTATGCATACCCATTATGCTCAATTGACCATAGGGAAAGAAGAAGAAGAAAGAAAAAAAAGATTTAACTGAGAAATACTGACAAAAAGTAGTGGTTGGTTAAATAAATCCTAATGGAGTAACCTCACTGCTGTTGCAAGAAAATGTAGTTTGTGAACTTTAAATTAAAATGTACAAGATCCTCAAGCGGCGTTACCATTTCCTCACTCTCATGCTAATAACACCCACTTAATATCAGCTAAAATACAAGAGTCGCTTTAAAAACGGGGCCCGAACGTAGGCGCTTTTCATCCGACAGCGGCATTATGCGATATTTTCTTGAGAATTAACATACTAGTGTACAAACATCTGGACTAAGAATACCTCAAACACCCTTATTGTTTTATTTTTAATTATGATATAAATTGCTTCTTCCTCCGTCTTGCACTACAAAGTCTAGGTACCTGTTACTTAGCATTAAATTATAGTAGTATAGTCAAGTTTCTTTTCTTTTTTTTGTCTTATGTTGTGCAATATTTCCTCACAATGTTATTCAATACTCCAAAATTTTTTTGATATGTCTACTTTTCTTAGCAGTAATAATTATTGAAAGGAGGCTGCATACGGAGCCTTGAATCCATATTTAGAGATTACAACAATAAGCTTTTGTTTATTTAACAAAAAAAAAGAAAGAAAGAAAATCAATTCAAAATGCTGATAAAATAATTACTGTATGTTAAAGTTGGAGTCATTTCCCTCTTATTTTATTGCAATATCAAACCACGTCATCCACATACCTGTGCACTAAATGCTTTTTTTTGTGTTAGACCGATCTACACTCGCAGGAACGTGAAGTTCTCCATTAAGCCTTTTTCTTCTTGTAAATCCTGAAAAAAATGCCACAGGCCTCACCTAAAATAGTAAATCCCACCACGATCACGCCTGCCCCACACTGACGAGGACCAATATACAAAGACTTAAAGTGCCACTATTACGCGTCCGTGTTTAGATTTGCTTACAAAGCCCAAAGTTCACACCGAATGGAGTCATTCTCTCCCTGAAAACACTGTGATGAAAATGCTTTGGCTGTGGCCCGGGCTTTTCTTGTGTCATATATCTATGTCACTATGTAACAGCCATAATCTTGGCTTAGAAACCAAGAAAAACACCCCAGCTACTCCCCTATTATGTCCTTTTTGTTGAGTTCTTCTACAAAATAAGCAGTTTCTGCTGAATTACATTAGTCTCCACAACGATAATGAACCCTGCATGTTTAAAATTAGCATGGTGCACAGCTATTGTGCAGGTAGAAATATCTACTCTAGCCATACTGTCTTTGACTGTAGACAAATTGCCAATAAAGTTGTTCTAACTTGCATAAAAACAGAAGAGGAAATAGGTGAAATAGTGCCACAAAAAAACAGCAAACAAGACTGTAATATTTTCAATTTCCTGACATTACGTTCACAGAAGAGAAAATCTGGCTGAAGCTAAAAGTTTAGCTATGAATGTGGCCATCTTTGCTTCTTTTATGTCAAACTTACAGAGCCCCAGACAGGATAAATCACTGACGTAGCTTCTAGGTCAGAAAAATCAAGCCAATGTGGAAGCGCTTTAAATCTGCATTCTACCTAAAGACCAGCAGATGGCGATAGCTGTGGCTGCAAAAAGACCTGAGGTCCTATAGACTTTACCGGCTCATTAACTCACTTTGAGTCATGTTGAGAAAGAGGAAAAAAAAAAAAAAAAGTCTGTTCTGTAAATCTTAATTTTATTTATTTGTTTAAAAAACCCCAATAAGCATACGGTTTCCCAGTCAGACCCACGCCTCCTTGAAACATCCAGTCTTTTTAAAATGGGGCTTAAACAAACATGTGATGTCGCAGTATCCACCCATCTTTTATACAGTCTGGGGACAGTGCAGACACCAAGAGCCAGGAGCCAAAACTGAGCATTTCAGAGAGAGGACAACAAAGATGCTGAAGCACCGTGTGAACTAATGCGTGACTAAAAATGTGTTTTTTAAAAAATTTTTAACATTAAAATGAATAAAATGGAAAAAGTGTGAATACGAGCGTAACAGTGCACTTTAAGGTACCTGACAAGGTACAGTAAAATTCTGACCAAAATCCTAAAAAGCCATGCTGCAACATGGACCTGGTGCTGAGCACATTATTAATAGACTGCATCCAATCAGAAGGCTGTGAAGTGCATAACATTTAGACAGATGGACTAGATTGAATTCTATTCATCTATCCAATGATATTTATCTGACACGTCCATTATTTCATTAAAAAAAAATTCAATAGTCTGGGCTCTCATCCGCAGGCCGTTTGGTTATTAGTCCTGGTGTGGAAAATGGAAGGAGGAGGAGATGATATATTCACAGTGAGAAAAATCAATGTACATCATATACAGCACAAAAGAGCTGTCCGTTTGTGCACCTCCTTGCAGGCAAGATGTAACAAACTTAAACCTCTTGTACTTTAAGATGACGGCTGTGAATATGTCATCTTGTCTACTGTCCTCATCCCTCCCTGCTCTCCTCCAACATCACCATCAATCCCTTTAAACTCCATCACTGCTGGCTGTGTCTCCCATGCACACCCCAGAAATCCATGTGTGTGTGTGTGTGTTTGTGTGTGTCCACCAGCTAAAACATAACTGGAGGTACTGTACAATAAGTGCCACTAAGTGACAGTGTTTTCCAACACACCACAGGAGCCCCTGTGTGTGTGTGTGTGTGTGTATATGTGCGTGCGTGTGTGTGTATGTGTCAGAAAGTGTGCACGACCATCCATGCTGTTGTCACTGTTAGTATAGCTATATATTTTTAAGGTTTTTAAATGTACTTACCTAGTCTAACCACAGAAAAAAGCTGACATGACCCAAACCACCCAGGAACGTCCTCTATAGCTAGGATAACATTTTGATAGTGTCACAACATACCAGTCTGCATAGTATGTAGCATGATGTTTGTACTAGGTACAATGCTAAAGCGGACAAAAAAACAAAAAACAAAAAAAAATGTGACGCGTAGCATTACAGGTGACGGCCGGTCAGTGCTCATAGCACTCCCGTGGAGGCGTAACAACGGGGAGGACTGACTACTGCTGGACACAGTTACGCACTGGAAGACGACCAAGATCAAACTGAAACAGGATGAGGAAGAATTAGGGGGTTGGGGGGGCTGCAAAGAAAGGTAACTCTTCCGAATGTGGCAAAAAGAAGGAACATTAAAAATCAACAAACTGTAAAACTAAAATCCTAGTTGTGTTGAAACCCTGTGCTGATATCTAGTCATTAAAAAATTTGGCAGCATAAGTCAATAAGTCTTTGTGACCGATGGAGATGATGAAGAATAAGTGCCCAATATTCTCCAGCCAGCTGAGTTGCAGCAGGCAGAAACACACGCACACGCACACACACACGCACACACACACAAAACACACACACCAGCACAACACAGTAACAGGAGCGCTCGACACCCGTGATTGGTCAAGAGTCCTTCTGGAGTTCCAATGACAGACAGCAAAGAAAATGTGGAAATGAAATAAAATAACCATACAAAATAAGATAATGATTGGTTGGCAGAAGAAAAGGAAAAAACAAAAACAAAAAGAAAAAGCAGCTTTTGTAAAAATGTTAGAGAATGTCGCATAATAACAATGATAGTAAAGTGGCCGTTGCACTTTAGTTTTGTTCTTGCAGACAGGTGCCGAGTTCCCGTGATTACCGACGGGAGCTCGCGGTAAGATTTGAGCAGTTGCATACGATGGTGGACTCCAGATCTGGGGGGAAAGAAAAGCAGAGGCACACATAGGTGATTGATTTAAGACTGCCTCAGACCTCTGAGGGAAGAAGGGGAAAAGAATGGCGAGGCAGCGGTATGTTCAAGTCGAGAGAGACGAGGAAAGGAAAAGGTGGAGAGAAGGGGAGGAAAGGAGGAGGAACCGCATGGAGCAGAGAAACATCTTAAAGAGGAGGACCTGAAACAGCAGGAGGGGACATACTTACATGATGGATGGGCTCTACCAGTGAGGCGGTACGTAGCTGTACCCAGGTGTCCCTTGGGGCCTGTAGGTTGGCACAGTAACTGGGTGTGCTCCAATTGGGGGGTGTTGTGGCGTTGTCAGCAGAGTCCCTACACAAAGACAACATCGCCAAGGATGTAAAATCAATTTGTATCTGAGCTGCAACTAACAATCATGCACTTCTTTTTGCTTTTTGGCAGCAAAAAGGCAATAAAATAAAGAAAAAATGTTTTTAAAAAAAGATAAATAGAAAACATTCAAGTCCATGGACTTAAGGTAGAACTGAAAAAGTAACCAAGGGTCTAAAAATATTTAAAATACACCAACATGCATTGGCTTGCACCGTCTTCACGGATACTAACAGGGTAATTGCATCTTCACCTGTCACAGGTGGGCAACCAAAGTACACATTTTCGTTTTTCTTTACCTTCTAAGGGCAACGATGAAGAAAACGATCCTTTAATGCAATCGCTTTTTTTTTTAGCAAACAAATTCAAAAGCCTTCCTCAGTACAGTAATAATAATATTAATACTAATTACAAAAAACACATCAGATGCCCTCCTGACACAGCACCAAAGGGATTTGTGTCTCCTCCAGTAGAGCCATCACAAATTATGGTCAAGAGTGAAGAACAGTCCCTATGTGTTGGTACCATATTAGGCCCACATGGAAAGAGTTCACAGTCGCTGTCATACCTGCGCTCATGGCCATGGTTGTCCCGGCTACCATCCCCATGGCAGCCATGCCGTTGTTGCGAGGAGCAGGTACGGGGACAGGGGCCGGGTAGAGGGCTGTGGAGGGGATGCTGTTAGGCTGCACCACGGTGGTGTGATGGATCACATGTGGCTGAGCGGCAAACACTGGCTGGGTGTAGTACGCTCCCTGTCAGGACAAAACATCGGAAAATGTTCGGTGATTACGAAACGTTTTAGCAGAAGAAACAACCACAACAAGCAAATCAGACTGAAACACAATACCATGAGATGGCCAGAAATCGAAGCAGTCTCTTCCTTCCACTGCACTTTTCAAAGAACCAAATTACAAAACAACAAAATGATTGCCTTATTGTTGTCTTATCGTGTGTGACTGAATCTCAAATCCAAGTTCAATTCAATCTGTTTTCTAATTTAGAAAAGTGTGACATCGAAGAGGGATCTTCAGCCCTATCAGCAAATGGTGGAGAGTGACATATTATTATTCTCTCATAAACAGCGTCCCTGTAGCCTGGAGAAATGCGCTTTTCACTCAGCAGTCTAATTCTGCAGAACAGAAGCTACCTATGAACACGATAAGTGCTCTGAATTTAAACGAGGAAAATCAACAGACACGTGACAGACCATTTACTGTCACAACCCGCTTCGCCTAATTGTTTTTAATGCCGAGTAAAACGACGCAGACTGAGCAGGCAGCACAAATGTATTTACCGGAGTGGCTGCGTTAAACGGTTATGGCAGCCGAGCAGCTGCAGCAACAAAGCCCATCAACATTTTTCACTGTTAAAGTAACAAACGCCACTTCAGACACCCTCACCTGTGTGTATAGGTTCTGCTGAGGGTAGGCACTGCGGATAGGGTACATAGCTGTGGGGTACGGGGTAGGGGTCGGAGTGTAAGGAGGAGGGGCTCCATTTGACTGAGTGGGGGGCACTTTGTATGGAGTTCCCGCTGGAGTATATCCTATAAACAGAAAGAAAAGAGAAACACAACGTAAATTCACCAGCTCACCGACAAGAGGTCTTCTTAAACCTGGGACAGGTTCTTATTTACACGTCAATAATGCATTAGAATAATGGAGATTAAATTCTCCACACTGTCTTTAGTGAGTGAGCGCTCACACTGGGTTTTCATGAGTAATTCTACACCTTAAACATTTTATTGTTGTGTGTGCTTCTATGTGTGTTTGTGTTTCTATGTGTTGGGGGAGCAGCAGCAACCAAAGCAGAATACACACTCACCCTTTTAGCACTAGTCCCCACATCTCATTATTTGCATTTCCTATAAAATCCACCAGATGGGGACGACTGCCATCTTTTGATGGGATTTGAATATGAAAACAATAAAGCCGACGGTTTATGTATATTTATCCAGTTTAAGCACGAGCTTTGAAGATACAGGCTTTGCACTGTGTGCTGAAAAAGCCATCTAGTGACTGTATGTGAAGTATTTTCATTTTTTTCCCATGGATTATATTCAGCTGTATACGCTGAAACCAACAAACACAGCAGAGCTGCAACACCATTTCACATAGTACCCCCCCTTTAGCTGACGCTACAACATCCAGTGACGTAGGGGACAGTAAAGGAATCTGGCTCAGACCGCTGCATTCATGTCCGCTCTGATCTCTGGGGGTGTAGTACCTCTGAGCCGCCACCTGGAGGAGCCTGAAGGTCAAACATGCTACTAGCTAGTTGCTGCTGCTGTGGAGCTTATGAAAGCGCTTTTCTCACACAAGGACAAGGGAACAAAGAGATGCTGGAGCGGCTCTGTGGCTAAAAGTCTGTCTGTGTGTGTGTGTGCGCAAACACATACTCTCACATTCATTCTTTGCTCTAACATGCATGCAGGGCATTAAAGGACAATGGTGTGCGACAATCACACAAAAGCCCTGCTGATAGAAAACACTTTGTCTCCTGAGCGGTCTTGAGAAATAATGTCCAAGACACGTTTTCTAATCAGACCGAGGCTGGCTTGTCTGGGGGATTCATTGTTGTCCCCGATACAAAATCTAAACATTTTAATTTCCCCATAAATTAACCACTGTGGAGTAAAGGGTAAGATATCTGCAGTCAAGCACACACACGCACACACACACGCAAAAAACAAAAACAAAGCAACCCTGATAATGAGGCTCGGGTTTCGACTGGAACAAAGCTGACAGAGCTTTGCCAAAGCATACCTGATATTTGGTTAGACTTCCAAAAGACGGAAAACAAACTCAGGGAGGGAACAAGAGGAGGAAGCTTCAAAAGCGGCGCAGATGAAAAGTACAACCCCCACCCTCCCCGCTCGAGTATCACACTCAATATTTAAGACAATAGAAAACAATTTAAGCCGCTATCTTCGCTCTCTGCTGAGGAAATTTAATTCAATCCACACTTTCAGAAGCATTTTTTTCCTGAAAAATATTTTAATCAAAATTTAAAGCAATCAATAGATTCTTACATGATTATATATATCACATCTTTACTGCTGTTACAAAAACACATCATTATCTCCGAATTCGGTAACAATGCATGTGTTCAAAGACTCCATTAAATAAAAGCATCTTGCTGACACTACAAATCATTTACTTATTTATTTTTCCCTGTGCTCATTATCAGTCCCACTCATTTTACCATTCCTTTTTTCACCATTGTATTTTTTGTCTTTTGTGTGCCGTTTGTTTGGGGTTTTTTTTTTATTTAATTGCTGAACGTTGAGCAATCCTTGTTGACTTCCTTCCTCGCCTACACCCATTCAGATCTTATTGCATTACTGTATAATTACTTTTATTACCACAAATCAGCACAAGATTGAAAATTTGATATCCCGAACGGGCGCTGAGCAGAACGATGCATTTAATGCTTTCAAGCAATGTAATAAATTTATTTTCTTGTGCTTGGACCACAAGAAAGCCTGTAATAACCAAATCTAAACCATCTATACATACATATCTGGAAAGCACCGAGACAACTGTAGCCCCATCTGCCGAGGGGACCACACAATGAACCCCAGCAGAGCATGCATTTGCTGCTATATGGGCAATAGCAGCTGCTACTGGCTAGCGTCCCACTCCTTCGCCATTAATGCTCCTTTAGGCTGAGATCACCACTTAATTCATATTGCTTTTAAATGACTCCAGTCTGTGTGGACCTCTAAACAACATTGTAACTGCATGAGTGATGGTAATGTCCCGTCAATTTTTATGAGCACGATTTGGTTCATAACTTAATTGTAACCGCACGTGACTGATAACCATTAAATATGTAGGAAGCCATATTTGCTTTAGGTTAAACACGCATAATAGATGGACAAACTCGTTGCATCTCTACGCAGCGCTGCAGAGCTGCAGTAGCAGTGATGGATCCTCTTTAAATGAAAATGTCATCAGTGTGTAATTTATTCAATACATTAAGTGTTAGACCAGCCTTAACCTTAACACTGACTAACTTTCATTTCACACCATCATATTACTCAACTGCCAGACTGTGCGGTTACTGATTACTCATCAGGAAGATGAATACATTTCTGAAAATTATTAAGATAAATTGGAGGCACAGTTTGTTCAGGCTTTTCGAGGCATTTCGAAAACACTCTGTTCTGAGTTTTTAATGATCATTTCTGCACGATTCACAAAGAGCAAACCAGGAACAGGAACAGGAACAGCACTGGACTCAAATTCACCAATGCGGGGATGAAAAAGCACGTATGCTAAGAAAAGAAAGGAAAAATAAAGGCTTGTGAATTTATGCACCCTTTTAACTCTACCTCGGTGTGAGGTTCTCTCCTGTAATCTCGCTGTCATTTTAAGTTGCGTTAGTTTCTCTCCTTTGTGCTGCTTCACTCTGTGTGTGGGCGTAACCACTCCTAACCAGCTTGGGCTCGTGGTAAAACGAGAGAAAAGACTATTTTTTTGATGCACACGGACATGAATTGTCACGGTTTTTCCATTAAAATGAGCGTGCCTTTCAAACTCTTGTATTTCAGTTGGAAGAACGCTCGGAGCAGCCTGCAGCTCGTATGCTGTCGTGAGGCTTTCAGCGAGGACGATCGCCCTGACAACCAAGAACTCTTGAAAAAAAAGTAGCAGTGGTTGTAGTTTAACCAAAACAATGATTGAAGTGCTTTTACTGGCTAAACTTAACAGAGCAGTTTTATTAAGGAAGTTAAAGCGCCTCTTGGCTGCTGTTGTGATGAATTGGTGCTATATAAAGAAAACTGAATTAAAAATAGTAAAAATGTAGTCATGTGGTTCTCTTAATAAAAAAACTAAACCATTCACTTTGTTTACATGTAGATATGAGGAAACTGTGGTCAGGAACAAAAAGGTTTAAATGTCACGAGCTTTTAATAAACTGCTGTGAGACTGTGTTGACCTAATGCACACACACGTGTTAGCCAGAGTTATTATAGTTCTGTATTTTCTGGTTAGTTACTATTTTTATATTATTTTTTGTTTTTAAATTCAATTTCATTTAAGTTTCCAGACTTGATCTCCTTTTTATTGCTTGAAACATTTTTAGTTTAGCTTGTTTTATTACTTTCAGTCTTAGCTATAGTCTTTTTAATTATTTTTGTATTGAGGACACATTTTGGAGAAAGGATTCAGACAAATAAGTTCAGGCATTACAATAAAAACACAACTTTTTAAAACTCAGTCGACTCCCAGTCATGCAGACATTCAGAGTCTCAGTAAACATCTCCGTCAGTGCTTCATCAGGCAAGTTATAATACCATCTTTTACTAAACTACTAAAACTTAATATATTTTCTCCATATTTTGTATTTTACTTTAGTTTTCCAAGTTGATAAGATCACTAGTGTTTTTAAACAATCACATGTGGATGTGATGTGACCTTGTATTTTGAGCCTGGTCAATGTTACTGGATGAAGGGGCTGATGCCTAAATTCGGGAGCCAAATGAAGCATGACAGAAGTTATTTGTCAAAGTATTTGTCTTCCATTCTGCATTACTTTGCTTTAATATGAATCATTTCTCATGTATAAACTATTCTAATTTTGTATTCATTCAATTCATTTTTATTTATATAGCACCAAATCAAAATAAAGCGCCTCAAGGCGACTGTTATTGTATGAAGTCAGACCCTAGAATAACACAGAATAAAAACCAACAATCAAAGTTGCCGCTATGAGCGAGCACTTGGCGATAGTGAGAAGGAAAAGAAAACCCTTTTAACACAAAGAAACCTCTGGCAGAACCAGGCAAATAAATCAACCCAGCCAAGACAGGCAGAAGAAATCAGTGTAGTAGCTTAATAATTGTAGCTGCATGATAATGATTTGTCTGAATTCAGTGTTTGTCTTGCATCGTGTGCACAAACTTCAATGGTTCCTTGTGGTGCGACTATCTTTTGTTCTTCTTAGGAAAAGAGAAAGCTCCTCCTAATTAACTCTGAAAATTAGTCTAAACTGACAATTACTCCCAAGATATTACCTTGTTAAATATGAGCTCTCTGTGTGTGGGGAGGGTAGCACTTACCTGGTGGATACCCAGGACTGCCTGTTTGGTACAGGTTGGGTGTGTAGGTAGGAGCTGTAGCCGGATACCCCCCCGGATAGCCTGCAAGGCGCCACAGGCGAGACAGAAAATATTAGAAACCTTAACATCGAACAGAGGGGCTGTAGACACGCACAACTGAAGCCCCCCTCCTTTCCCTAACCCACTCACTTATTCACACAGACACACAGGTAGGGGAGTATTTGGTTTGAAGCAGTATGTGCACAGATGGCGCTCATTAAAAAAATGTCTGCACCAATAACACAGTTGGCTGAATGCGTCTTACATACACCAATTTGGCAGACGGGACACACCTGCCAATATGGTGTGGGAGGAGAGATAAATTCAGAAACATTAGCAATGCCTGCAGACACGTGCAAGGGATGCACGCACGCAACACGCATCCTCCCGTACGTCATAAATTACGTGTCGAGCAAACAAAAAGTCAATCTGACCTGCGAAAAAGCTTCTGCCTATAAAAAGGTGCAGATTCGACAGAGCGAGACAAAGACGATGGAAGAGAAGTAAAAGGGGGAGGGAAAAAAAAGCAGCACCGAGTGAAGAGAGGGAGTGTAAGTGAGCTAAGTGCTGTTCTCTCCTCACTCTTGGCTATTATTGGCAGACAGTCTCACAGATCTGTTCTGTAGCCTTGAGCCTCCGCTATATCGAGCTTTGGCTGCTGTGGGTTGAGATACCGTCTCAGTTCCAATAAACGTAGTTAGATGATGTGTGATCGAGATGTTAATCACGATCACACAACATCCCGTATTTATTTCGATCATGCTAATGCAAAG
>VOQK01028400.1:0-10288 GCA_015052645.1 Benitochromis conjunctus
TTTTTTTGTTGTTTTTTGTTGTTGTTGTTGGGTTTTTTTTTTTTTGTTTTTTTTTTTTGCTCCCAACTGTTTAAAACAACTTTGGAGCCAAAGTTCAGTCAGTCAATCAGTCCATTCACAAAAAGTCCAAAAAACAAACAAACAAACAAAACAGGAAATGAAAAACATCACCGTTATAACATAACATCATTTCCCTCTTCTCTTTTACAACAAAAAGATAGTGCAACTTTGAGATAACGTTTCTTTTGTGTTTTCAATGTTAAAACAAGTCACCCCCTCCCCCCCTTGTTTTGCTTCCTTGTGAACCTTGGCACTAAGATTTGGGTTTGTGAGTCTCTTGTTTCGTTGTGTTCTCTGTAAAGTCCTTGATTCTCAGTTTTCGCTTTGTGCACAGATCCCGGTCCAAAAACAGAAAAACAATGTGAAGAAAGAAAAAAAACAAAAAAACACAACAAAAAACCCCCAAAACTGATCCTCCTCAGTTCCTGGGGACAGCGGCATCACCCGAGGGGGAGTGAGGGGGGGACGAAAGAGAAAACAGTTTCAATCTGTGCTAGCAGTGTGGTTCTTTCTTAAAATAAGGAGAAAAAAAAAGTCTGGACACAGTGCGTACATCCTGTCCCAGCAGTGCTAGCGTGTGGATGAAATTAAATCAATCGTTGGTTCCTCTCTTTGCTTGTTTCTGTAGCTAAGGTCGGTGTGTTTGTGCATGGGAGTGTGGAGAGAGGACGTGAGAGACAGAGCGATAAGAGAGACCCCGGCTTACAGGAGGTCTGGGATGAACAAGAGACATAGTTTTAAGTCTGGGATGGGTGGCCCTACATCTCCCCTCCCTGTTTCTTCACACCAAGTCCTCTGGTTGGCCGTCCTTGGCCTTGGCAGGTACAATTGTGCTTTCTGATTGGCTCTGCTGCTGGATCGTCCTGCTCCCCAGCCCCCCCGGCCTCCCCACCCTCTGGTTATTGCTGTGCTGGTGTAGAAAGAATGTTGAGCCAGGGTAGTGGCCTATCACCTCGCTGTATGCTGGCGGGGGGCCCTCCATACGCCCGTGGCTGCTGGAGTTGGCGGCACTGATGCCCGAGTTACTGCTGGGCGGCCTCGGGCCACCGCCCCCCATCCCCGCACCACCTCCCCCTACCCCTCCTAGACTCCCGCCTCCTCCCATGTCGATCAAGTCACTGTCGTAGATGGTTCGGTTGGGCGGTGCCCTCACCGACTCGCGGTTCAGCTCCATCTGCTGCTCGGGGTCACGGAGCTGGAGGGTGCAGGGTCCCTGGTACGGCGGGGGTTCCTCCCCGTCCGACAGAGAGATGGTGGGCGGCAGGTCAATCTGATGCTGCAGGTAGGGGTAGGTGGGCTGGAAGCGGCTGAAGCGGTCACGCTGCATGAAGGAGGGAGCGGTGAAGCGATCCCTCGCCTGCGGAGCGTATAACACCTGAGAGACAGAGCGAGACAGAGGAGTGAATGAGCTGGGACAAAGATAAAAGGATGTCAGGATGGCTGGTTGTGAGCTGGTAATCAACAGGTAATCGATCACAGTCTTAATATCAGTACCTTTCTGATACACATACAACATGAAAAGGACCAAACACTCAAACTGACGCTCAGTGCAATGAACTCAGAGTCACTGTTTTATCTACAAACTTCTGTTTGAGTTTGAATTTTAAGGAATAATTATTCCTTAAAATTAAAAATTAAAGATGAATTCATCTTGAGAGCAGCTGATCCTTCAAATCACTCGTTAAAAATATTTATTATTTAAAATGATTAAAATCACTTTCATGACCAATTATTCTTAACTTATAATCAGCCCTGTGACTTAATGACACTGTAGCAGCAAAAACTACTGATCCAAATTCAAAGTTATTACTGTAGTGCTGCCTCTATCAAAGCAGCAATGAGGCTGGAAGCAACAAATGTTTCTCATTTTAATTGTCCAGCGACTTATCTGTGATTATTCATCCATCTCAATTCATTAGCTATAGCTTCAGAGACATTTAAACTACACAGCTTCATAAAAATGATAGAGTCATACCTAGAGTCTATTAACAGTTCAGCAGTGCTTACCCTGTGCACAGCCTTTATTTGATATGTATTCTGTTTTGGTCACAGTGTAAACCACTTACAGCCTTATGGCAAGTCATGTGACGCTTTCTGCATAACAATCATTTCTGTATACGCTGATTTCACGCAAGCTTTTCCTGGGAGACGAGCCTCTGTACAGTGAAGTATGGTTACCATGCTGCATATTTAAAATGAATGATGATCCTGGTGCAGCAACAGCACACGCCAGCGTGCCACCAATTAGCTGTGACAGACATTACAATGTAATTACAGTAACGAGGAGGAAGGAGCCCGCACTCAAACAGAAAAACATTGAGCACACCGGTTCATCCACCAGCTTTTGTCAGAGATCTTCACCTCAATTAACTCTTCAGACTGTGACGGCATGATCCGTTTCTTCATTTCTCACATTTCTATCCAATTCCGCACATTTCCACTGTGTCGAGTCATTATCAGAGGGAACCCATTTCAATTAGTGACTGTGGCTCTAATAGCCAACCCCCACTGACAAGGCAGTCTGGGTGGAGAGAACAACAGACGGGGGGGGGGGGGGGGGGGGGGGGGGGGGGGGGGGGGGGGGGGGGGGGGGGGGGGGGGTGTTAGAGGATCAGGGCAATTGAAATGGAGAGACGGAGTGAGGGAGAGAGTGGAACTGAAAGGATTAAAAAGAAAGGCTACCGAGATAAGGAGAGAGAAAGAAAGAGCACAGAAATGAAAGGAGGAGCAGAGAGAGGCAGGGAGATAAAAAGCGAGAAGGGAAAAAGAGCTGAAGGCAGAGAGGAACCGAGCAGAGAGAGAAAGGACAGAGATAGACAAACAGACAGACGGTGGGGGGAGAAAGGTGTGGAGCTGATAGAGGGAGCAGAGCGCAGCAGCTCTCAGACGTCTGTCTAGACAGTGTCAAGGGAGGTGTTGCTGATTAATGACGCACCAAAAACCATCCAACCCCCCGCCCCGCCACACAAACACTCACTCAGCCCCCACCCCTGCATCCATCAGCCACCCACACTCAGTGGCTGCGGCTCCCTGTGCGTTTGTCTCTCCGTGGCCTTTTCCTTCGTTTCCGGGTCTCTCTGGGTGCACACGTCGTTTTTACCTCACTCCCTCCGTCTCGGGCACTTTAAATCCAACTTGGTGCCATAAGCCCCTACAAGCCAGTACAGACTGCCAAAGTGCATCCACACTTGCCAGCCAAAACTTTCACACAGCCTCAATATACTATTATCTGCAACTAATCAATACTACCATGTGATTTTCCAGCAGTCTTTCAACCCAGCGTTCTCCCAGCGCGTCTCCTCCAACCCTGACTCGGAAGCTCCTCCATCTGGCATCAACGCAATTAAGAGATCAGATCACCAGTCACAATGAGTACACTGGCATTTGTTTGTGCTTTTGTATTCACGGGTCTTTGAGAACATGCCAATTTTGATTTTGTTTTGGAGTACAGTGCCAGGCATACCCATTGCAACACAGTGTGTGAGCTCCAATTCCTGCACGATCAAATATTTACCAGCAAGCAAAAAATGCACATGTCAGGCTCTCTGGGCCCTGACTGAACCACCGAACAATTCTACAAGGGCAAGCGCTGGTAAATAAGCCAACAAAGACACAAAGAGAAGCTGAGAGGAAATGGATGTCTTTTATAACGGGGCGAGCAGAGCGTGGAGATTAGACAAAAGCCATCCCTGAGTGGGTTCAGGTCTCCTTTCTCCGTTTTATTCCTTTTAATTATCATTTTTACACACTGCACTTTTCTCTATACTGACTCTGAATGCCAAACTGTTAAATGCACTTTTATCATCTATGTTCTTTTCATAGCATTTTAGTTTGATAAAAAGGTATGAAATGTTGTGGTTTTGTATTTGTTGTGCGTTTTTGTGAGGATTCTAGGGCTACAGATACTTGAAAATTAAAAATTCAGCAGGAGAGAGCACCTGATTGTAAGCCTTTAAAGATCACTTGGTTTTGCCACAAGGACAAACACTGAATTAACCCATAACCAGAGCTGCCAATAAGGATTTTATTAATATTTAAATTGCTTCCCTACAAACCAGGCGAGAAACTAATTTAGCAGCCTAACCAAATGAACCGAGTCCAGGTGGTCACACTGTGATTCTGACTGAGATGCAGCTGCAATAAATGTGTCAGATTGTCAGAATTTATTCAGCCATACATCGCTGTTAACAGTACCTCTGCACACTCTGCCTACAGACAAAAGCTGTACTGAGGAAGGATACTGTATTGGGCAGAATAAGTCAGGGTTGTCTGATATTTGGCGTGTTCATTTCTTTTTTTGTTTGGAAAGACCGTCACAGTGTTACTGTGGGTTTTTTTCTTTTTTAACTGCTGTTTTGTGTGTTGTTGGTTTCCTTATAGCTGCTATGCTAACAAGAGTCGTCGTCTCTAGTTAGTTCTTTATACCTTACTGTGGAAAAAGGCTTGAGAATTCCTGACACTGTCTTTATTCCAGAAAGGAGAGGAGGAAAACGTGTGCAAGCTGTATCCAGACCCAATGCTCAGAGAGAAAAGGCCAACAACCTTATCACAGTAACTTAACTGGTTAGAGACTACACACTCAGGAGCCTGAAGACAGCCAAACTAGCAGAAATTTAAGTGAGAACTTGCTGAATCTACTGAAAGTCAATATTTGTAAGCGCTTTTCATCAAGTTTACATATAACAAGTAGCCAAAGCAATACCCAGTTCTCACAGTGGACACTTTTCACTACTCCACCAGGAACAAAGTTTTCAATGTGCACCATTATAAAAAACTAACTGTGGATTACACATCGCCAACTGCAAATACATGGTCCAGTCTCGCTGTATTATGACTATTAAACTCATGCGAGTTTCGCTGTGGAAAAGTGAAGTTTCATTCAGCTGAGTCAGCGGAGCACTCAGTTCCTACAACATGTGGCATCAGCTGAATGTGCTCATCAGGGGAAAGTGTGGTGGCTTACCTCCGAGGCACCTTGCCGAGAGCCGCTGTCTGAAGGCCACAGGCACCCGTCCTGCACATCGAGACACAAACAAAGAGGAAGGCAAAGGTTCAAAAAGTCCCCGGGTGGTTTGAAGATCGTTGTGGTTGTGCTTCAGTGGGACGCTCAGGTTAGCAACAAAAACAACATTTTACTGGAGATGCATAAATAGGTCTGGCCCAGAATTTACCAAATATCTAAGATGAGAAAAATAAATGTAAAAGAAAATTTAAAAATGGTGTCATCACATAGCCTGTCCAGGTGAGCAGCTCTCAATATAACAATAAGAATCTGAACTGACCAAATATAAGCCTGGATATCATGCCCAGTATCCAGTGATGGGTACTGGGGCGTGAGCTGGGGCTGGGCTCTAGGGATAATATGTGTAATGCACGTTAGATTTACTGCTACTGGTAATGCTTTAGAAGTCTACAGTCATTACTGCTTGCTGTTTCTGAAATGGTATTTGATGTGATACCATTAACAAACTTTCTTACTTTACAGCTAAAGAACAAAAAAAAGGAGAAGCAGAAGAAGAAGAGAGAACATGAAACAAAACAAAACAAACACCCCAAAAAGTAACAACTTGATGAGGACACAAAAGATGAAACAGCAGCACTGAGAAATGCCTGATGGCTTCAAACCCCAAATTCTGCCCTGTTTGAGAGCAAGCACAACAAAAGACAGAAGGCTCCATCTTAAAAATAGGCACAATAACAGCTACAACAAATAAACACAACTGTCAAATAATTGCAGTTTCCCCTTTATCTACATTTGACTGGAGGATCTTTTCTCAGACAGCACAGTCAACAACATTTAGTGGGCTTTTTTTGAAGGGGACATGAGAAGGAGCACCAACATGCATAAATACTGTTTATTCATGCATCTTTTAGGGGTAAAGGCCATCAGCTATTCTTCCAATTTGCACTCAGTGGGCTTGTTGCTTTATGGTGTTGCTTTGTACCCTGCTTTGATTGAATGATACACAGCACAGAGTGGCAGGAGGAATCAAAAAGCACAGCTTATTAGTTGAACAGTAATATTTAAATAATTGGTAATAGCACACCAAAGCTGACAAATCATTAAGCTGAATTTGTCAGTGGATCCATAATGCATCAAGTTTTGAGCCCGAGTCTATTTCAACGCATGTAAATAAGCTGTGTGTGTATGTGCATGTGTGTTTGTCCCAGAGTGTACATGTCAGTACGGGGGCAGAGCGGCTGCTGTCTAGACGGCGCTGTAGTGAATTAAACATCAAGGCCTGACAGAGTCTGGCTCTGAAGAAACCAATTCAGCAAGTTCATCTAACAGACGCGCGCGAAGCCGTTACCTCGCTGAAACTGGGACAGAAACTCAGAGTGGGATAAAAGGATTCATTTAGCTCAGCACAGCTTTACTGGGAACATACTGGTAAGCTATGTTTGTCCTGCAGCAGAAAACAGAAATGTACTGTCACAATGACTAGGCAGGGACATTCAGTGAGAACAGATGAACACACATGCGCACACACCAGTTTAGATCAAAATGTTACTGGCATGGATGCTGGGAGAACAGCGCCGTCTGAGCCACTCAATACAAGCAACACAAACAAACAGTCTCTTTTTAGCTCTCCCTTTCTTTCTGTTTCTCAAACACCCACCCGCCCACAAACCCACCCACCCACACTGACCTGTTGTAGGGCATGGTCATGCCTGCGGGCCTGGCTCTGCCTCGTTATGAAAGACCAGGTGGAGAGCTTGTAGTGGTTGAGCAGGCAGATGATCACCACCACCATCACAGTCATCACAACTATGATGATGATGATCTGAACAAACTCCAGTTCAGCTGCACAAACACATGGAAAGAGAGGAAGAGGATTAGCATCAAACTTTTAGAGATCGGAAATAAGATTTGTGAATGGTTCGCATATAACTTTAAAACTGCCTTCAAGTGAAAATCACAATATCTGATCATCAATTGCTTATTTACAGGGGTGAGGGGGATCTGAGGAGATACATCTTGGATGATCTTTAAATTGGCATATGATTTGCTTTGCTGGCGAACAACACAGATGACATCACTAAACTCTCCTGCTGACTGGTAGTGACAAAATGACAAAGATGCTCACTGGGTGTACTGCACATCATTATACAGACAATAGTATGGAGGATAAAGTGGCAAGTGGATCAGCATCGCGACAGAAGGATCAAAACACTTAAGATCAGCACTTCCTGTCAGAGTTTCAAAATAAAACACAATGCTTTATTTAGTAATGAGAGGATTTGTATCCAGGAAACAATGTTCATCATCTGATCATCTAAGGCCGTGAGGACAAATGAGATTTAGACTGCGTGCAGTGATTCTACCCCAAAATATCATCATATGATCTTTGAGCCAGATTGTAGATCCCTAATTAGCCTTTTTGAAATAACACAAATTTTTCTTACAGTTATGTGAGCACTGAGATGTAGCAGAGACGGTGAACACCTCCATTTCCATTTTAAAGTGATATAAACTGCACACAAAGAGTCCACCCTCACACTAAACAGCTGAATCCAAGATTAGGATATTTGCAGGCCTTTTGAGGTCATTTATTTCAGCTCTAAAATGAAGACGGGTTGAAATTTGAGCTACTTCAGTTTGAGGATCCTAAAAGTCACATTAACCATTCTTCGTCAAATCTGTGCTGTTAAAAATGTAGATTTAAAGCAAAGTAATAACAGGACAGCTTCATAGCTAAGATAATCTCTGCTGATGGAGATCATGCCAAATGAAGCCTCCAGAACTCCGAGTGAGAGGACCGGTGATTTGAACCACGACTGAGCTGCTCTAACATGTGTTCACCAGCAGAGGGCAGCACAGATCAATCTCCAAGTGGCTGAGTGTATGTGCGGTTTACACAGTATATGTTGCATGTGTGGCTGCCTGAGGAATCTACAGAGGAAAGCTTCAAATCACAAAAACAGATGAGTGTCGAGACAGTGTGTGCTGTCTGTCCCAGCACACACTGGTTCCTTTGTGGAGACAGTGAATAACTGTGGTGTTCTGTTCTGCGACACACAGACAACCATCAGAGCTGATGTGGTATGACCTCCCAGATCAGGGCACCACCGGGAGACACAATGATCGCCGCTATTCACTTACGTCTGCCTCCCGTCTCTTGTTCATTGTTTCATGCTCTCTTGCTCGCCTTTGAACCCTGCCTGCATCTCAGGTCATCCGCCATCGTTTTCTCCATCTTCCCTCTAACCCCATCCATGCATCCTCCTCTTCTTCGCCTATACGCCTCTTCTTGCAGTCTTTCAACTCTTCTTGCCTTTATCAATCTCTTTGCATTCTTCCCTCACCCACCATCACTCATTCCCCACATTTCCCTGATTCTTTGTCATCATCTACTGTGGCTCTCTCCCTCCCAGCCTCTGCTCCCTGCCTGCCTCCCTGTCTGCAGTGTGACACTCTTTTGTTGTGTGTTGTTGGTTTGGTCTGAGTAGGAGTCTTGACCTTGTCCGGTCTTGGCACCCAGTCTGACCTCTGACTCACACGCTTGCTCACTGCTGGACATCCAGTACACTCTGTGTCTGTGTGTGTAGTTCTGTACGAACAATGACACAATGTACGCTCTGCTATTTCAGCCACAATGCCTCAATTCTGCCGACAATCCCCCCCCCATGCAATCTGAGGAGAACATTACCCACAATGCAATTGGGCAGCTTTTGACATGGCAAGGATTGACCAGGTGAAGAAATGTAAGCAGAGTGTTAAAATTCAAACACAAGAAGAAGTGAAAAGTATTCAGTAACAGAATATATCTTATGAATTCTTTGACATTAGGAGCACAGAAGAAGACAACCAGAAATGAAAGGGAGCTAGTTAAAGCCAACCCGTCTCAGTCTTCCCAGCCTAAATAATCCTCCCTGGCTTATTTGTCTGCATTATGGTGGGTTAGAGTCGAGGCTGGGCTGAAACGCAAAACCCACCCAAACCTGCCTCTGCTTTACCACAGCAGCCACAGGGTGGGGCAGGAGTGAGAGGAACAAGACCAACTACAAAAAAGCCACAGTGAAGGGTGGGGGTGGGGGGTGGGGTAAGAAAAACTGTGGGAAGGAATGAAACCTAAACCAGCGAAACCAACCGACATTAACCACCAAAGAGCAAAGAGGAGGTGGGTACTGCAACCAACGGTGACAGAGAAGCTCCACAACTTCCCCTCTGAGATGAAAGTGAGGAGGGGAAATGAGCTCCGATGAATTTAACAGTATAATTAAGCAAATTTACCTCATTAAACAGCCTTCTCAAACTATTTAATTGACACATTCAATAACAATCTTAGTGGAAAATCATGACCCACCCCTCTCACATCAGACATATGAAACTAAGGTATTAAGCTCTTCATCACAGTGTGAGTCACCTAATATCTAACAGCAAGAGTGAGGGGAGGGCTGAGAGTCGAGATGAAGGGCCGAAACTGGTGTTTAAAAAAAAATAAAAAAAATCTCCTGATAACTCCAAGACCTTGTATTACCATATTATCCCAGTGCAACAGGAAGCCTGGCTTACTGGTGGTTATTAGAGTTTCCAAAAGTCATATGGGAGGCAGAGCCTTCAGCTGTCAGGTGATCTCGTATGGAACCACATCCAAGTTTGGGTTCTACTTTAAGATTTTTCTAATTCTCCTTTTTGATAAAACCAACTTGTATACCTGGCTCAGGGGACCTTCTCTGAGGTACTTCTGCTGGAGGTCTCTGTTAAAAGGGAGTTCTTCCTCCCCACTGTCTTCAAGTGCTTGCTCATAGAAGGGTATTCTCCCCAGTGCTGTAGGGTTGTACCTTGTAATATAAATCTGCCTGAAACTGGTGCTATATCAATACAGTTCAGTTGTACTGGGCCATGTCGAGGTCTGGTGTACCCCTGCTTTAAATCATGGGGCAACATGAACATCTGTATCAATTCATTCAACTTCTGTTAAGGTATTTTACTCTAAAGTATAGCTTCATTGGGGCACGAGGTTTCATACCGAGAATCTATGTACAAGATTTATTAAAGGTAAGTCAAAATAACAGAAGATACTCCCACTCTGCAGGTTGGGAGCATCAGTTCTCTGTGAAATAAAGCAGTGTGTTGGAAAGTTAAGTAGTCGGGCTGCCTGCTTTAGTTTGGAGCTTCATCCAGTTACCAGCCTGGGCCTGTGCATTCACCGCAGCAGCCACAGGGAGGGGACGGAGGAGGCTTTCAATCAGAGAGAAGCATTCTGGGAAACCAAGTCGACCA
>VOQK01028401.1:11767-25752 GCA_015052645.1 Benitochromis conjunctus
CCAGCTAAGTACTTGTAAAGGCTTTATGACAGGGAAAGTCTATTTTTATTCTGAAAGGGAAAAGGAAGTGTAGACAAAGTGTGTGTCTCCCATCAGACAATGGTAAGGTGTTAAAGTGAATGCAGTGCTGAAAATTAACAGAGCAATACTGATATACCACCATATTTTTCACATGTACATACAGTTCTGTAGTAAGACAACCATTAATTTACCTGACAAAACACAATCACACAAATTGCATGTCTGAATGGCAGACATGCAACACAATATTCCTGACACATCCTGCTGGAAGCAGAGTATGGGCACACTGCAGCAATAAAAGGATGGACATGGTGAGCAACAATCTTCAGGTAGGCTGTGGTGTTGAAATGATGCGTACTTGGTACTAAGGTGCCCGAAATGTACCAAGAAAATATCCCTTTGACCATGTCTACTTGCCTAAATGTTCTGAGTTGTTGTCATGTAACTTGCTGATTGCATATTTGTATTAACAAGCAGCTGAAAAGATTGGCTAGTGAGTTTATGTTGTGTTTATGATGTTGGAATAATAATCTATTTATACATAAAGGTCAAAACTTTTATTAGCACTGGTGTCTTTTTGCCAACTTTCCTAAATGCTCTGTTACACAGCTGAAATAACATGCTAGTTGTTGACCCCAGCAAACAACTGCAGGTCATTGTTGAAAGCTACAGGCTCTCTACAGTACTTTTATTCTGTGAAACTCAGTGTTAATTCTGTAAACACAGAGTTTATACTTTTCCTTCATTCTCTGTAGTGTGCTGTATTTTGAAAAAACTTTCCATTTCAAGGCCTGAAGTTGAACTACATCAAATTACCAAGTCTTTGCTCAGCTTGGACAGACAACAGAACATGATTTGATAGACTCACAGGTCTTTGAGTAGTGCAACAGGGACCAGAGGCAGATTAAATTCCCAGTTCATTCTCAACTGCAGGCCCTTGGCTAGCTGTGGGAAATCATTATAGTAAATTAACTGAGCAGCACAAAGTGCCATGGACAGATTAGATGGCTGTGTGTCTCAGAAGATTGTTAACATCCAATAATGTCCCTTTCAATTCATTTTGGATAGTGAATAACTGATTATCTCTGCAGTTAGTGTTCTTACCTTTCTTTGTGGTTCTCAGAGTTTTCATCACACATATTCAGTTCTTTGCTTTCTTTTTTAGAATACCTACAGCCAGACTGGCTCCATCATACAAAATGCAATATCAACACATTGTATAGTCTGTGTTTTACCTTTCACCTTTACAGTCCCAAAAGTTTACATCACGGACACGAACGTCACGTTAAGTTTGGCTTTTAATGATTTCTTTAACAGTTTCTTTTCCAGGCTGGAATGATTGTACATTATGCATCTTTAGTGAGGTTAAAAAAGAAGAATTGGGTGCAATTTTGAAACTTTGAATTTATTTTGGATTTTCTCTAATCCACACAGAGTCAGAAGTTACATAAACTCCAATATGCCATATATTTGAGCCCCCATGTATACCTTTGAACTTGTTTTGGATTTTCTCTAATCCACAAAACGTCAAAGTTCTGCACCCAATTCTATTACTTCTTTATGCTCTATAACAATTCCACCCTGAACATTCATGTCTATGTTGACTGCATGTAAATGTCTGACCACAACTGTTTACATATAGTATTGTTTGGCCCAAACTACACTCCTCCACCAAACAACTGGCAGCAAAAACCAGTTTCACAGCGTGTCGACAAATTGGTCGACTGTAGACCGTAGTCAGACCAGAGTCCTGCACCAGTACCATTCTGACCAGCAAAGTTGGTAGTAGTCCCTCTAAAAGCCACCAAAATGCCCTTCACTAGACAAAGCCGAGCCAAACGACAAATCTAGAAACACCAGGAAAAAACTATGAACACAAAAAAAGAGAGAACTGTTTGACACAACTCACTCATGCTACAGCATGCTCCCAGTCTCACTCATAAACCAGAGAAAGATGTTTGAGTGCACAGTAAGTACAAGTACAAAGTTGTAGTAGGCCTCTTTGGTTTGTTTGGTGTCTTTTCTGGTATAGCAGTAGTGATACTTCAGGAGAAAATGCTGAAAAAGTCAGGGCAGTATTTAACTTTTTTTTTTTTTTGCCTGTCCCGTTTGGATCATTAGCTATCAGAATTATTATCTGAAGGCCAAGATAGATGCCCAATGGATTCACTTTACCAAATGGACCATCACGGCCTTGCCGTATTGATCCATTTGATTGACCTTTGTTATTTTTTATTTTATTTTCAGTAGTTGTACATGGGACAGACATGATTATGGGATAGAAAAAGGCGAGAGAGACAGAAAGAAAGGGTGGGAGGGAGGGAGGGAGAAACAGAGGGGACGAGGGACAGTGAGAGAGGAGAAAGAAATAAAAAGATCTACTGGATCACCTGTTGAGACAAACAAGCAGAAACAAGCAAGCAAAAGCAGCGTATAGCAACACAATGTGGAGACCACAGCAATAACTTGGACTAACAGTAGATATTAAGTATTGAATGTTATTGTGCAGCACGCAGGACTGACAGCGCACAACGTGCTCCAGGACAGCAGCCAAAAAAGGTGTAGTTTGCATCTTTGAATGCCCGTGTGTACACCTGTATTTAACATTTTTTCTAAAGAATGGTAGTATTTGGTAACAGGCAAATAACCAAGGCGCCATCTTTGAGGAAAGACTGATTAAATAAATGAATGTAGTTGATTAATAACTACATTGATAATAATAAAATGTCACTAAAATAAATGAGCTCTACTGTGTCTCATCCTACTCCTTTTCAAGGATAAACATTGTGTAGACATAGAAATATTCATGAAAACTTGATGTTTTTAAGGTTTTCTTTTCTCTTGTTATTATAGTTGTATTTACATGTTCAAAATAAAACCATTCTATCTCTACTGTGTATCCAGTTGCGTTGGCCATGCTGTTTGATTAAACATTTACTCTAATACAGTCCTTTAAAAGGATTCCAAGTTAGTTCAATTCAAGCAGACTCAGATTTTATGAGCAAGTTTTCCTCTGAGAGAAACCTTTTTGTTTTTGTTGTCTTTTTCTTTTATTGTTTTTTATTCTTTCAATTAACTGTAACATAAGAAAGCCTATAGTAAGCTTGGCTCCACAAACTCAAAGTGTCACAGAAGCGTACCATTTGTAGCATGTGCAATGGGCCGAGGGTCTACTGTACCCTATGTTAAATGTTCTATAAACAAGATGTCTGTCTCGTGGTTATATGGTCTGGAGTATAGAGACAAAACAAGTGTGTGTAGTGAAGCAAGGACTTTGTGCTCGAGTGTGCAATATGTCAGGCATGCGAGGAAGGTAGGTGCCAGCTGTAATTTCACATCTGTAGACAAAAGACAGGTGGCAGGTTGACAAATAGTGTCTGACAGTCAAACACAACTTATAGCTGTGTACAGCTGATGGATACAGTGTGTACTGAGGCCTATTCTGCAAGTGGGTCTGCTGTGTTTGTGGAGTGTGTAATTACTGTATGTGAGCTGGACAGAAGTAGTCTTTTAGGCCATTTTTATGCTAGTGCCATTCACTTATGCAAACACTAAGTGGTGTCTTTTGCTTCTATTTTGAGAGTTATTTTGAAATAAGCACAAGTTGGTACAGATGAAATAATTTTAAAAAATGCATTATACATGGAACAATGGAATAATGGCTAATGGCTAAGACTATTAACAGGAACTAAGCTGGATCAGACTGAGGCTGCGCACACGACTCTTCTTTTTTTATGGAAATGTTTTCTGTGTTGTTGGTTTGCTTTCATGTTGAATGCCCCACTGAGCATGAGTACTAGTTTTACTCTCACTATCCTCAGATTCCTATTTCACTCATATTCTTTACACAAGCAGCAGCCTCAAGGGTTGGAAAATGTATGCGCAAGTGGTTAAAAAAAAAACAAAAAAAAACAATGTGGCCATCTAAAATCAACTGAAAAGGTAAGCTGCCACTGAGTCGAGTCATGTTATTTACAGTGTAAAAAAGTGCAACCCCCCCCCAAAACACAAAGACAGATGTGGGAACCTGTTTGGAGCGTGTTAGAGGTTCAAGTTAAAGGCATGTCCATTCAGTCACACCAGTGGCTCTCTGCTGGACCTCCCTTCTATCAATTATCATCACTATATTGGATCTGATATTGGTGCTTTTTGGGCCATTTTAATAAATGAATGTGGTTCTCAAGAGGCCCTTTCATAAACTTGCCATCCTCATTAAATAAAGAACATGTCCTTTTCTGTTCTTTATTTGTCAGATCTACCATTAAAAAGCAATCATATACATAGTTTTATAGAGTTTACTCCTATAAATACATAACATTTCCAAAGAGTAAAAACCAAACTGAAGATGACTGTCAACGTTTTACTGATGTTTTTATGTATTTATTTATTACAATGGCAGTTTTGGGGATGGCCGCTGGGTAAAGTTAGCAGCAATGCTAATCAGCAGTACCATATATAGGCCCTACTGATGCATCCATATCTCACGTATTCACTAGACCAGTCTAGCTGGACTCTAGTGAGCATGTTCACTCGCTATAGTTGCTTACTTTACCTTTATCTTTGTGTTTAAGTCAATTCAGATAAGTAAACTGTAACATAGTTGAAGTAAAGTCTTGTTTGCCAAATTTAGGGTTGCTAACATTAGCAACTGTAAGCCTGCAATATGACCTTTTCCTGCATTAGAGAACTTCAAAAAGAAGTCTCCTTATTCTGCTCTGCTTGGTCTAGTTGAGAGAGCCAAGATGTCATTGGCGTGCACCTTTTATACACACCAGTGTTTGGGCTAGGCTAAAAGAGGTCCTAAAGATACCACTGGACTGAAGGCATAAAATTAATATTGATCTTCTCCAGAAATGGCCACATGTCCCAAAAAGCTAAAGTATTCCCTTAAAGAAAGTGTAATAGAAGGGGACAGGAGGTCAGAGAACATTTTGGGGAGACATAAAAAATGGACAGTGATGTGGCTAGATTAACAGGTTTAGAGACAGAAAAAGAGGGAAAGAGGATTGTCAGTAATGGAAAAGAGTGATACCAGCAGAGAAGGTATCTGTACACTCTGCCTGAGAAAGTAATCGATTTCAGGCTCCTGGCTCCTTTGTTGCCCCTCAGACTGAATGACTGGCACTGAAATAACTCCATATTGTGGAAAGAAGTGGATAAGATAGGAAAGCAAAACACCAAAACAGATGCAACAAAAGAAAAGAAAAAAGACAGGAATGGAGAAATATGGATAGGGAGGGCATTTTATTTGTAAAGTTAAGGTAAGATTAAGTGGTACAAAAAGTAAAAAGCCTTCAGACTGTATGAGGGACAACATCCAGACAAATAGTAAGTTTAAAATTAATCTCCACTTAAATTAGCACTTTCTTAAATTAGAAATATAGTTCCACAATGATGCATTTAGAGCAGGTGTTAGTTCAGCACTTGCAAGCATGACCTGCTGCTTCTAAAACCTCTCATTAGCCTCATGCTGTCAGTGTAAACCAGTGCAGGTCTCTGAAAGCTGCCTTTTTTTGCAACAGCACTACAGATGAGTAGAATAGAGGGACAGTCACAGTACAATACTCAAAATAGCCACAGGCCAACATAGACACTTGTTTCTGTAACTTATAACACTCTCTGAGATCCTTTCTATCTGAAAGATAATCTGTTATGTAATAGTCCAATAGTCTCAGTGTCATTACACATTGTAAATATGAGTGAAACCATACACTGAAAAACACAAAAACAAATACGACATACAAACAAACACAGTTTTCTGTCTTCCTTACTTAAATCATTCTGTATTTAATGTGAAAGGGGATAAAATATCACACTGTCAAACACACTTCTCATTTTACTCGCATTATCTCATGTAAATACCAGAAAACTGAGATTTTCAGAAGAAATCCAAGATGTGCTCTTTGAAACTTTTTAATGAACCATCTAGTTTAATTTATGCACACCAAGTCTTTCATAGGGTTAGTGAGATATATAAATCCTCATCAAATCATGAAATCTTTCTTATTATAATTCATCTATCATTCATTATGAGACAAAAAATTAAAACACATTAGTGCCTTCTTCACATTTAAAGTCAAACAGATTATCAGAAGTAGAGATAAATCCAAATGTCTCGGACTTGGGACAGAGTATCGACCTGTAGTTCTCCAAATGTCTTTGTTAACAGCTTTATCTTAAATGTAGACTCTCATCAAATATATCAAATTGAGTCTGTTAAGCTGTATTTTACAGGCCCCTGTATAGCATTGTTTTGGTTGAATCACCCCTCCAATTAGTGCATGACCTGCGCTACCACCTGAGCTACAGCCTTTAATCACAAAACTGCATCCTTTTAATCTGCTGATTTTTTTTCATGCTCTGCAGGTTAAACTCTCACACCGTCCATAGTTGGAGCTGCAATAGTCAAAGACTGACCCCAACTTTCACATGCGATCTCCCATTACTCTTCCTGTGATACCTGCGTGTCTGTGTTACCTGCCTTGCAAAGCAAACTCGCAGAGCTTTAAGCCAGGCTGGAGGGTAAGAACTTCTGGAAATTCAAGACTCAGGTACACGGGCAGGTAAACGTAGATTACCACTGCCTGGTCAAAACCCAGCGCTCAACAAGGCTGTCAGGGTGAAGAGCCAGTTTGCCATCAATGACTCAGGCTCAGCATGGATGGCTAACAGCCAACATAACCACAGACTACAAGGAAAGAGCCTCCCTCCTTTAGATTTGTTAACAATCACAAAGTACTTCTAGTGTCAGTATGGAGCGAGAACATAAAGAAAGATAGTAAGTGCAACATTTTAACAAAGGTACGTTTGTTAAAACAAAACTCCTGATATGAGACAGTAATATAATAATAATAATAATAGTACAGACTAGCAGAAAATCATGGTTAGCATGTTGCACTGACTCGTGCATTTAAGAAATTCTTACAGAGAGCTGCTTTGCCCACTACAACCAGTGTGCTGGTGTTTATTTCTTGCATTATGCTATCAGCGCTGTTACAGCTCCTTCTCCTGCTGGTTACTGCCAGAGCTGCTCTCTCTGATGTAGTCTCGTGTGATTCTTTAGTAATCACCCCCTCCAGGCTATAAGCATAGACCCCTGAGGTAGTTTGAAAATGCTCTAACTCTCAGTGCTACAGACCCGCAGGCCTTCAGTGGTGCGGGTTAACAAATTTATTATATTTCATTTTTTTAAACACTACAAGACACTGCCTATATTCTT
This sequence comes from Benitochromis conjunctus, assembly GCA_015052645.1. NCBI lineage: Eukaryota > Metazoa > Chordata > Actinopteri > Cichliformes > Cichlidae > Benitochromis > Benitochromis conjunctus. The sequence continues at coordinate 19,008 of VOQK01028401.1, forward strand.
CAACAAGTGGTTAAATGTTTCTTCTCCATATTAAGTCATAATTTCAAATGGTTATAAAGAGACATAAAATCAAATTCAGTTGCAGCAATCGAGTCTCATCATGTGACTTTATGCAGGTTCATTCAGAGAGCAGAAAGGGTTAGCTACAGAGCTTTAACTAATCTAATCTAATCTAATTACATCAACCCTAAGCATGTCCTTCTTCACTACATCCATGAACCTCTTCTGAGGTCTTCTTCTTTTCTTCCTGCCTGGCAGCTTCATCCACTCTTCCTCCTCTGAGCATGCCCAAACCATTTCACCCTTGCCTCTCCAACTTTATCTCCAAACTGCTCAACCTGAGCTGTCCCTCTGATGTACTCATTTCTTACCCCGTCCCCCTGACAAAAATACTTTTGTCAGCGTCACTGCGTCCAAACCATACATCACAGCAGGTCTCACTACAGTTGTCAAGTCAAACTGGGTTAAAAAGATGTGAGGATCTAGAGAAAGATAAACAGACTGACAGACTGGAAAGCAGGTGATGTACAACCAGTAGAGATCGCTTTCTACCCAGAGGGAAATAAAAGGAAGAGCCATACAGCAACAGGAAGTTGCTGAGAGGAGAGCTGTTTCCAAATTCAAGGTCTGTATCCTTAGAAGACTGCATTTGTAGGTTTCCCCTTTTCCTTTGTCTTCAGCCTCCAGTAGTGCAGTTTCCACCTGCAACTTGTTGGTCAACAGCACCAGAGTCGATCCTCGTTAACCCAGGCCCTGACCATCGTGTATGGAAAACGCATTCTTTGTTATCCACTTTTTTGATTTTGAAAAGATTTTGCACTGGACATGCTTCCAGGTGCAACCCTCCCCATTTATCTGGGTTAAAAATTCTTATTACAACTTTCAAATGTGTATGAATACAGCTCCAAATACTGCCTGAGCACACCTTAAGATTGCAAGAATTAATTTACACAAAACTAATAAAATTAGTTACTAAAGTAGCTACTGGCAGACTGTTTTTCACTAGGAGCAGCATAGATATAAAATGTTTTGGCTTTGCAGTGTAAATTTATAGGTTTAGGAAAGAGTTTTACTTAATCCAGGAGTTGGTTATACAATCCCATTACACCTACTGAGAAGGGTAGCAGTCTGGATACACACAGTAAAACCTAACGGCTTTAATGGTGGTCTAAGTTTAAATCCGTTTTTATGGGACTCTTTTTCTGTTTCCTAAGCTTACACACACCCACACACTGTAACAAACAGATAGAAAGACAAGTTTACACTGTGATCTTTGGCCAAACACACAGGCCAAGCCTTCTTCTTTCATATTGTGTGTATATGAAAACTGCTGCTCCCTAACGAATGCCTTCAAAACACATAACATGATGGCATTGAAAGTCAGCATGAGTTCATGTATCATTATCTCCTGACTATTTGTATATTGATAAACACGTCAGACACACTCTTATCACTAAGGAATCACCTTGAGCTGACTGTTCTTGTGATTTGGCACTTCATATATAAAACTGAACTCAATTGAATTGAGTCATTGAAGGAATGTGTGAACATACATGCTGTAAAAGGCTTCAGAATTCTGCAAGTAATAAATATGCATTAATGTTATTAATAATGTTGTTGTTATTAATGTTACTGTTCTCTATGTACATTTCTTAGACGTGGTCAATGAGTGAGTAACCCATGTTAATGATGCATTCCACAAAGCTTGTTTAATGGAAACAATCATTGGCTTCCATAAATCTTAAGTGAGATTGAGATCACAGTATAAATCCTTTTCCACAATCCCCACTGTCATTCTCTTTTTTCTTGGTGTTGTTATTTACACTTGTCGGTTAATGCCACTAATCTCTGGCCTATAAGTAATCAGATTACATGACTCTTTTCCATCATTTTGAAATGTTACTATGTTCACCCAAAATGTTTGTCCTGACAAGTGTTATAAAGATGCTACTCATTGTCTGACTCCACTGCAGCCTCTTTTTGCCACGACATCTCAGTGTGACTTATTGAGCTTCAGGTGGTGTACTAACCTTTGTGCTGACATAACTGACACACTTCTACAAAGTGTTTTAGAGTGCCATGCACTACCTTCTTTTAAAAACCGTCAGTCAAAACATGATTTGACTTCAAACACTTACACTTAGTGCAGATGCCATCTGAACCAGCCTCTGGTGATTCGTTCAAGTCCATCTGTGTGTCATCTGAACATTGCGTCAATAAAAGGATATAACTCCAGGCCTCTTGTAAAAAAAAAAAGTTACGATTTGCTGTGACTCATATGGAGAAACCCTCTCTTTTGAGTGCTCAAGTGCTTTCTCATGATCAAGTACAGCATGTTTTTGTTTTTTTCAAATACAGATAAATAGATAGATTATGCTCTGGAGACCCACCAGAAGGGACAAGCACTAATGTCGCCAACTGTGTGGTGAATAACAAGAAATTAACTTTCAAAATAAAAGTAAAGAATTAAATGACTCACCATATATACTTGGGTATCTCCTAGACTTCTATGAAACTAGTTTTTGTCCCGTTCCTGATTTCTTATTTTCATGTTTTTCCATATTTCTCACACATCTTTCAGATCATCAAACACATGTTAATAATAACAGACCAAGACCATGTTTGTCAGTCCACAGAATATTTCCTTGGGGATCATTAAGATGTTTTTTTCGGGAAATATGAGACGAGCATTTATGTTCTTTTTGGTCAGTACTGGTTTTCTCCTTGGAGCCATTTTTGTCTTGTTCTTGTTGTTGAATCATGAACACGAACTTTTACTGAGGCAAGTGAAAACTGCAAAGCTTTAACTGTTGTTCTAGATTCTTTCCTCTCAAATAAAATGCAGGGATACACTGAAACAACATTTCCAGTTTGATATGTTGTAGTTAGCTACTTTTGGATATTCTTTGTTTTATTCTATTTATTTTTTGGTTTCATTTATGTGACAGTTCTTACAGACACAAAGCACACGATCACAACCACAATGTTACCAACAATTAGAGTACCCTGTACCTCTATCTTGATGGAACTAATTCTTATTCAGGATGTGATACGTCACTAGGAAATCTACCAGTGATCCATGCATAGCAGTCAAAAAGCTGAGTGATATACACTATACGTCTTGCCCTCAAACAAACCTCTGTGACCCAGGCCCCTCTGCATGCTCAGGATGTTAAAAAACGTCTTCACAGATCAAAGCTGTTAAATCAGTGTGAAATATCCAAATTAGAATACCAAACATGTGGACACGTGTTGTTTCTTCATTTCACATTGATAAGACACATTGATAAAACTTATTTTCACACAAAGATGCTTTGACCAGCACATATCCACATGGTCATATGACCCTTTAAATTGAACCTAAATTGATTTGTTTTTTCAAAGCTTTCTTTCTACAGTTCATTTACAGAAAACAAACACGTCCAGGGTACCAACACTTGTTTCAGTTCCTCTATGCCACCGACATTAAATTAATGAAATTTTCCACTCCTCTGTTAAACTCTATGATTTTGGTACTCAAAGATGATTATGGAATGATATTACGAATCTTTGTATGGCACTTTGTAGATCTTAGTTTTATGGTGTGTCCTATGTAAGTCAAGCACTATATAGACATATTTGTTTTTGTGTATTTCTGTATTAGCACTATTATGGACACACCAGGATGTTTATCTCTTTCACTGTTAAGTTTACAGTGAGTGACTTTATTAGTTTTCTTTTCGTCTAATCCCATTTCTCTTTGTATTTTGGCAAAATCTTGAGATAAGCAAGGCACAGCCTCGTTCCTTGTCTCTGGAATAATACATTTAAATTCTGTAATCTCCATTACCCAACTACCTCACATTTTTGTCTGAAACGTCGCTCTTTCTTGATGACCTATGCCTCCTTTCCCTAAATATCTGCTTTGTTTCAGAGTTGCTGTATACAGTAACCGTTTACATTCAGCTCTAGTATTGCGACTCTGTGATCTGAGTTGGTATTCTACACTTGTCTCTGTAGTCTGTCTCTCTGAGAGCTTAAGTTCCTCTTTCTACTCTATTGCCCAGTCTGTTTACAAAGAGAATGTATAGCATATGTTTTCATCTAGAGGCAGGACAAATTAAGTCCTATCTAAGCCCAGCCATGCTTGTTTGCAGGGAGCAGAGGAGAAAAGTATGTGTGTCCTTGTGTGAGGATGAGAAGGAAGGAGTGTGTATGTGTAAGGGAAGGTAATAGGAGTGGAGGGTGCAGTAAGAGCTGTCATGAAAAACAGAGACACTGGGAAGTGTGTATGTGTGTGCACTGAACAACAGGGTTCATCGCTTTAATAGATCCTCATAGTGAATTAAACATTTGGAAGCGTTGAGTTGTTTATGCATGCAGGCTGAACTGCATGGGTCAGCAACCTCGGGCTCTAAATGATGATGTGAAGTCCCCTGTCCAGCTTCCCCAGCAAGTACAAAGTTTCTACCCAGAGTTGCAAGATGTGAATCGAACTGTGAGATTAAAGGTTTTTGCATTTGGCAGGAGACACAGACATGGTGGTGGCAGCAAGTGAAAAAAGACAGATGCTGCTTATGTATTCTGTTGCAGCACACACATAATAAGAACCACTGCAGGGAGCTGATGGGGGCTTTGGTTTTGAAATTAAAAAAGTAATAGTAATAAAGCTTGCAATGCGATTTCCTCCTCTGAATTAGGATGTAAAATACAGTATAAATCTGTGAGGCTGGATTTTTGAATTAAGGGTCCAATTAAGTTACGTAAGGTGGCATAAAAAGTAGGCCACAAAAACGAAGTTTGAATTAATAAGTAAAAGACTTCAGAGGTACTATGACAAACAGGTGTGTGTGTGTGTGCGTGTGTGTGTGTGTGTGTGTGTGTGTGTGTGTGTGTCATTACTGTCATTGGCTCATATGATGACTCACATAAATAGTGGCTAAGCAATCCTCAAAACAACCTCCAAAGAGGACAGCCCCAACTAAGGGGTGAAATACCAGTTAATACCAGTTCTGTTGTCACGATCTGTACTGGCAGACCGTGTGGAGGGAGGAAGAGGACCCAAAAGCAGACGGAGCTAAGGTTGCAAAACAAAAGCGAGCCTTCATTTGGGCTGATACATAAATAACAAACCAAAACCAACAACTAAGACTAGACTTTGACTTTGACTATGACTTTAACTGTGGTCTGAACTATAATAAAATCATAGTTTGTGATTACGACTCTAATGACAAGGTCCAGAAATTTACCCTGGATCCAGATGAAACTATGGTGTCCTTTGATGTAATCTCTCTCTTCACTTGCATACTTACCACAGAGGCAGTGGAGACTGTCAGAAAATGACTACAAGAGGACAGCTCCTTGGAAGACAGAACCAACTTCACCACCATTCAGATTTGCACACTGTTAGACCTCTGCCTTACCACCACATATTTTAAATACAATGAGGGTTTTTACAGGCAAAAACATGGATGTGCCATGGGGGGCTGGCAGATGAATCCTGAAAATGAACTGAATTTGACCCTGGCCTTCCCTAGCACTAAAGCACGACATTCAATAAAAATGTTGACACTGTTGTTGAAGAGATGTGATATGAACTATCATTGAGTTCTTTGGTTTTATCACCAAACCTTCAAAAATTATACCAGTTCTATAAGCTGTAGACAGACAAGTCACCATATGAAATCAGATGGAAGTCAGTCCAGTTACAGTATAGCGTGGAAGCTAACCCAACCTGCAAAGCACACCCTTATGTTTCTGGTGTACTGTGCAATACAAAACTGCAGTTTTTGCCTTAGACCCACCTACAAGTCCAAATATATCTTCAGCACCTCAAAAAGTTCTTAAATTGTTTTTCAAGTTGTCTGGTTTACAGTGCTACTAAAGTATTAGTTTGCTATGGCATGTGCAGGTACACGCCAGGGATATCAGGGATTTTAGGATAGATGCATTGAAAATTGATCCATGTCTGCCATCAAACTTTGCAAACATGGCATATAGCTTTTTCTGTTCAAGTATTTCCACTTTCTTTCAGGGGTGTCTAAGTGTGAACATGCATGCAGTCTATTACAAAACTAATATTGGATTTTCTGCGGGAAAATCTTTCATAAGCCTGGTGAATTTAGAGGCAACTCTGTACACAGAGCACACTGTGGATTTCTGAAATTTCCCTGTGCAGTGACTTTAAAACAAATTAAATACACACAAGAAATGCATTTTTCCCATTTATTTCAGTGACATCTGAAACTCTGAAGATGGCAGCAGGAACAGTCATATGCAAATCTTTCAGAATAAATGTTGATGATTGTTAGCTAAAAAAGGCTGTGATGGCCACTCTAGGTTTAGAATGCGTGTCTGTGAAGTGGAGGAGTTCAAGTATGCTGGGGTGTTGTTCATGAGTGAGGGTAGAGTGAAGTGAGAGATTAATAGGGTGATTGGCACACTGTCTGCAGTCCTGTAGACAATGACTCTGTATTGGTCTGGTGTAAAGAGAGAGCTAAGCAATCTGATCTATGTTCTGGCCTTAGTCGTTCAGGAGGCCCTCAGGCTTCTCGATGTTAGAATCAATGGAAATGGTTTATTACTAATGTATAACTTAACACTTTTTCATATGTAACATATAATCTAAATGCCTTTTCTTATTTTGAGCAGAAGAACTGTGAAAACAAATTTGGTTTTAAGTGAGCAGAACGGATAACCATAAAGGTGAAACTGTGTATTTAATGTGAGATCAATATTCCCATTCTAACCTAGGGCCATATGCCGG
>VOQK01028403.1:0-16512 GCA_015052645.1 Benitochromis conjunctus
ATACACTGAAGTGGTGTTTTTATGATGTTACTGTTGGCACACCTTGCATGCTGCTTTGCTTCAGAGAAGAGACACTGCACAAGGCACTTTAAATCCTGCCTCTCTCTCAGCTTTGAGGCAGCACAAAAGGACATTGTTCCACTGAGGCTAATTACAAATAGAGGCCAATATGAACCACACAACCCCATACAGTGTTGCTTTTAGTACATTCAGAACTTTAAATAGAATCATATATTCACACACACACATCCCACATCTGTAAAAATCATACTAGCTTGATATTTGTAGAGACCTGCTTAAACTGACTTGCTTAAATGCACATTTTCTACAACAACTGGCATGTCTTTGAAGGGAGAAAACCTGATCGAGGGAAGGCTGACAGTCCCGATGATCACAGAGCCGAGCTTGGCAGAAAGAGGAAAACCTGCGTGTTCACATTAGCTTTTTTTTTTTTTTTAAGCATCATATCTGACTGTCTGAAGAACATCATCATACTGTGAGATCTGTTTAACTGAATAAACCCTCCTAAAAGAAGGTGATGTTACGGCAATAAGGGTAACAAACTACCTGACAGCATTAATTGTGTAATGCCTGAAGACACAAAAAGGTAGCCCAAAAATAGTTTCTCCAAATTAAAGTACAGCTTTACAAGATATAAAATGCCAATTTCTTTCCTAAAGTTCTAGAATTGTTGTAGTGCGTTGTTGGGGTTTGTTTAAGAATCAACAAAAGGTAAAAAAAAATAAAACTAAAAAAAAAGTAACGCAAGCAAAACAGTGCAGCACGGTGAAGTGCAGGTGAGGATACGACTGTACATCATTGCAGAGTGATGAGGATGTGACATGAAGGTAACATGGCAATAGCAGCTGGAAAACAACTTGGGTATTTTCAGCTCCTGCGTGACTTTGAGTGCTGGATGAGCCACTGAAGTGTGATATCTGCAAAGAAATAAATAAATAGATAAAAAATATGCAGGGTCAGATTTAGCACAGCAACAAAGAAATCAAACAATTGTAAGAAATAATGCCACGATTTACCAATGTTGTCTTTCTCTTTGCAGGAAATAGAGTAACAGCATATCTCCCTGTCCTGGATAAATGACAAATTCCTACAAAGGTAAACAAAATACATATATAAATAAAATAAGCTTGAAATAATCAGCTTATACTTATGGACGAAGTTTATTGCAGTGATTTGAAAAAGCTGAAAAACGCCTACCCCACATTTTTTTAAGACAATTGAAATTAAAGTAAAGCTCCATAGAGCACATTTATTCCTCTTTTACCAGTCAGCCCTGCAATGGCTCTAAAAAACCACCAGGGGGAGTCCACACCACAGTTTGAAAATGATTGGGATAAAGCAGTAGTCACCATCACATTTTTGACAACTTGACAGCAGAGGGAACCAGTAAACTTATAGTTGGATATAAATGCGGAAAGGATCCTAAAGGTCCTTTAAAAAAACAAAACAAGAGGAGAAAAACAAGCGAACGCTTCTGATAGAAAGAGCCTACAATGCATTGATGAAAAGTTGAAATGCCTCCAAGATTTTTCCACACTTACATTTTCTCAATGAGCTGCTTCTCATCTAGTGCACTGGGGAGATCCCTTTTGTTACCCAGTACCAAAACCTAAAAAAGGACAGGTTAAATTTGAATTCTGAAACTCCGGTGAAGTAATCAAGAGAAATCACGCACATATCTCTGTTACTGCTTCTGAAATCACACAAATATCTAAATTGGAACACTTACAGGAATTCCTTGCAACTGTGGTTTGTCTAATAAATTATGAAGCTCATTTCTCGATGCTTCCACCTTTTCTCGATCTGCTGCGTCAACCATGTACCTTGAGAAGATCAAACTCAAAATTAGTCATCATTTAAGAAAAATAGTGTTTGTTTCATGACACAAAAGGTATGAAAGGCAGTCAGGGATACTCACACGATTGCATTAACTCCCCGACAGTACCGCTCCCACATGCTCCTGAACCTCGGCTGCCCTCCTATATCCCAGATCTGCAGAATTAAGATCAAACCTTTAGATACCTTTTCCTAAAACCACTCTGGGGATGTTTTTTTTTTAGCAGCTGTGACAGATTAGATTAAAAGTGAACCTTGATCGTGACATTTCCTTTAGTGACCTTCCTCATGTTGAACCCGACTGTAGGAATCATATCTTCACTGAAATGCCCAGACTGAAAGGAAAGACAAGTATATGATTTATTAAAAGAAAAAAAAAAAAAAAAAAAATATATATATATATATATATATATATATAAAAAAAAATTCAGCAAGTAGTAAAAATAAGTCAAACAGTCATTTTTCTAATGCACATTTTACAATATTTTTTATATCTGCACTATATAATCGAGTATAGCAGCGGAACTGCTCGCTCACATATATACTGCATGTGTGCTGCAGTGATTAACTTCCTAAAACAACAGGAGTCATATACATCAAGCTGTGTGCTTATAAGAAATGCATAGCAACATGCAGCATGGGAATACACGCTGCAGATTACAAATTAAGTGGCAGTTCTAAGAAACGTTTACAAGTTTTTATATTTAAACTTCAAGTGACCTTTAACAAGCAATTTATAAACGATGGTAGGCTACGAAAGCGTGACTGACATAACGGCATCCTAAGGTAAAACCGCAGCTGAAGTTTATTGTTTGTTTTTGATTCATTCATGAGGAATAATCCGATCATAAAAGTGTTTTCACTGAGTCTTTATTGCCGAGGAGGAAGAGACTATAACAAGTAAAACATTCAAAGTTGACTTTAATTTGAGTGTCATAAAAGAAAACATAAACAGACTGAATCATTTTATAGAAATGACAATAAAATTAAATGCTTGGGTTTCATTGTGAATGGGTTTTTGCGAATGCTTTGTGTACATTGCAGCGGAAAGAAAGATTTGTTTGTGTATGAAAATCTGTGGAATTTCCCTTTAAAGTTCACAAGCTGCAGATATCCTTCTCCATGCTTCGTAAACCTGCACTGTGTATGAGCATTTCACAGCACATGACTTGCCAGAGTCACCTGACAAAGCTAAGTGGAAATGAGTGCAACGGTCTTATGACTGAGAAAGGCGGAACCACCCCTGCGTAGCATTTCATGCACTCAAAACCTATTGTCAGTGTCTGGTAGGGTATTTTTTTTCATTTACTCAGTGTAAAGGAAGAGGAAGAGTACGTTCCAACCCCCAAAACCTTGAAGTTACCAGATAAGTGTGGGCACCAAAGAAAATTTCTGTAGAAATGTTGTCTTCTTCGCAGTAAACGCCTGATAAAAATCTGCTTTTCTCTGCTCATTATTCAACTGCCTGAAAAAGAACTTACACCCAGGCAGCGCGCGTATAAACTCAGCTTCTTTAAAGTATTTCAACTGTGCAAGTGCAAAGTATTACTTTCACTTTAACTTAATTTCATAAATATATTCTTTATTTTTTTAAAACTGTCACAACTTCCAGTAGCCTGAGTGTTTGCCTAACAAAAAGGGCCAACACATAAATATATACTGTTTAAAACTGAGATCACATAAAAGTAGAAAACCAATGATGAATCAGAGGCTGGAGCAAATGAATGATTGTTTTTTTGAAAGCAGAGGTTGTATATCATCAATAAACTGACTGTCGCCTAGTAAAACTGATTTAAAACACACAAACATACACCAGTGAGAAACCAGAATGCCAAGGTTTGGCAGAGGAAGTGCATAAATATTTTTAACTCTTGAGGCGTAGACATACATCTCAAGCGCAGGAACATTTTTGAAAGGCCTTCCTCTAACATGCCGGTAACATATCGGTATGAAAATTGTTCACTCATCCATACTTTGGATAACAGCTGTTACATATACACACACAAGACGCATATTAGAGAAAAGTACAGAATGAATCCTGACTGAAGCCATTTAACTTCAAGACGAAAGGTTGCACCAATCAGACCGTGCCTACACCAGATACATTTAATCTGACTGGTTATCTGACAGCCGATAGCGTAAAAGGCATCTGCCACCCTCAGCCCCCATATGTGAAACTAAAACAACCAAAGGTTTTCAAAATGCGCTGATGGAGAAAAAAAAAAAAAAAAAGAAAGACAGAAATCCATTTTAGCAATAAAAATGCAACGTGGATTGCCCCACCAGTTTTTGAGAAATAACTGCAAAGTTGCATGAGAAAGCTACACCCCCTACCAAGAAGCTACCGTCTGCTTTTGTGTCTTTTTCAAATAAGTGAAAAAATGTCTTCCCCTTGTGTTTGCGTGTACTTGACTTAAGTGCAGAAACTGTTAATCTAGTCTGTTTTTTTGATTTGTCATGGAAATCTGGCACTGCTTTATAATCTCACATTTAAGCATTAATGCTACAGAAACTGAGAAGCTGACTTTTATTCTACTTTCTGAGTATTTAGTTTAAAGTGGAAGTCAGTCGTGCAAAAAAGTGATCATCTGTCAAAAAGTGATTTGTGTGTTTATGTTTTTATGTGCAATGTGTTTGCTTATATTGGTAAAAAGGCTGGAGTCAAGATCATTTTCAAAGGGGTTATTTATAAAAAAGGAGAAATTACCTGTAGAACATGCTATGTTGTGTTATGTTATGTTGTGTTGTGTTGTGTTGTGTTGTGTTGTGTTATGTGCAGTCTGTGACTGCACCTTCTACCTTGAAGCAGGAATGTGGTTTCTGGCTGAAAATGACTTGACGAGAGAGATGTTTGAGAAATGCTTCACAGATGAAAGGCCAACAATTCATTTACATCAATTTAAACACTGGCAATCATTTTTTGGCAGATGACCACCTTTGACAGGACACCTGTATAACACTGGTACATGGGACCTGCGCTACAATGACGTTCATATGACCACAAGTGATCCTTCCAGTTTGGCTGCACCATTGTCAACAGTTACTGTCAGCGTGTAATTACGTGTACTTCCTGGTAACTAAAGCACTCCAGACAGCTTTTAACTCCTTGGTTTAAAACGATGTCAAATACTGCTTTTGAGCTTTGGAGTTTAGACCATAACGCTGCCTCCTACTAGCCGGTAAGCTGCAAAACTAAACAGCTAAACAGAAAACAGCAACTCCTCTTGACTGCGGCTGTGTTTTATGGATGCTGGCTCCACCAACAGAGCAAAGCACACCCGAGTGAACCGGACAGTGTTTAGCCCACTTCTAGCTTAGTAACCTCTATGAAATTATGCGAGCTAAGGCTGTTAGCCGTATCCTAGCAAGGCGGCTAGTAGCAGCTGGAGACTTACAGCGATCACGTTTACAAATGTTGTTTTCCCCGAGTACTGCAGGCCGACCAGCGTCAACTCCATCTCCTCCTTCCAAAACAGAGACTTGATCCAGTCCAAAAGCCGGTTTATTAGTGCCAGCATCTTGAGGTCGGTGGTCAGTGATTCCCTGGTGGTTGTACCTGTTTCTTCTCCCTCCCTGTCAGATGTGTCGTTTTTCCAGTGGGGAAGGGAAGAGGGACAAAAGCAGCTGTCATATGACCGCTCAGCCAAAACGTGCTCCTCAGCGCCCCCGCAGGGACGCAGAGGAAGTGCATCCTCTGTGGAACGCCCACTGTTTGCGTTCTTTTTGTTGATAAGAACATTTTTTAAGAACAGAAAAACTACCGTCACACCTTTATTATAGCATATCCCGGCCTGCACGTCACAGCAACACTACAACAACCACTGCCACTGAAGGTGAGACACTGAATTGTCACTTTTTTATATACAATATGAAAATGAAGAAATATGATAACTTATATGTAAAGAAATTATTTTAAAAAATACAAGCACAATTCACAACTCTAGTATTGCAACCGAGGTTATTGCATTTATACAGTTTCATATATTATGATTTTGACATCACATTTTTATATGCTTGAAAGTCATAACAGAAAAAATATTTAAAAACAATTTATATTTATAAAAGAGTTATTATGCAGTTACAAAATAAATATATAATTGTAAAAGAAATAAGCATGTGTTGTCGCAATTAATAAATATCCAGTTAGAGCTTGACTGTTAAAGAAAGCTTTTGACAAGCTTTAACTGTTTTAAAAAGCACTTGACAAAATGTGTGTAGATTTTTCAGTAATCATGTGACAGATAAACAAAGAAAAATAACTAAAACCACTTAATTTATTCTGATTACAATTTATCTGTTTTGCTATACTATATAGAAACATTTTCATTATTTCTTTAGCTCTACCTACCTAAAAACATTCCCAACAGTATGTTTAATGTTTTTATAAAAAACTTGTAGCTCATCTGCAACTCATGCCAGAAGGGCACAAACTGCAAGGCCCACCTCAAGGACAAACACACGTGTTACACACCAAACTGCAATATCCCTGAATATTCAGCAAGAAATCATCTATTTCAAGTATAGACTTGAGATAAAATCAGTACCACATCAAAGTGAGGTGTTAAATATGACTCCATGCATGTGTGTTTCTGCTTAAGTTGTGCTAAAGATCAAAAGGAATGATCAAATCTGTTCTACAAATGTTTTTCACTTTCCCACCTAGATCCTGTGCATTGATGTCAAGCGAGATATTTTGCACCTTTAATTTTTAGCATAGTGGCTGTAATTGAACAGAGTTATAATATCATCTTAAAATAATGCTTTCTAGATCACAGCTGTCACCGTCCTTGGATCCATCCTGGACAAACTGAAGCCCGCTCTCTTCCTTTGGTAGGTGAAAGTCACTGATGTTAGTAGGGACAGCCAGCATGGGTTTGTGGTCTAAAGCAGAGGGTGAATTATTACCATCAATGTTTTAGTTCAAATATGACATTATTTCCTCGCTGCACACCTACACATTCGATAATAAACATCACACATTTCATCGCTGCCACCCCCATTTTCCACTTCACTCTCTATTAGCAGTAAGTCACAGGAGTTTTCTGTTTTGTTTACCTCGAATGACCCTTCACAAGTATGCTCAATAGCATCAAAATGCAACATTTTAGAGGAAGAAAGGTAGATTTATCATAAACATTTCGCTCCTGTGAAAAAGAAACATCACACGGGAGTCGATCCAAAGGAGAAGGTGTTGCAATTGTTCATTAATGACTTTCAATGTAACTAAAGTATAATGCACTGGACTCCATTCAATGCCTTACAGATGTTCTATGGTGCAATATTTTTTGCAATGCAAGAAGTGGTATAACCTTAATCACTTTTCATAGTGACTCTCACGTGTGTTTTCATATTTTGAGAAACGGGAGCAAGATAAGCAGACTTTGATGTTTTTGACAGAAGGACATCAGGGCTAGAGTTTGATTATCCGTCAGCTTTGGAACTGTATTAAAGGTTTTATCACGATGTGCTCAACTTTTTTTTTCAAAGTCAGGCTTGTTATGTGACTTTTAGGATCAACCTTTAATTATTATTAACTTAATGAGAGGTTTGTTTGTTTTTTAATATTCCCTAACAAGACTTAAAACATGTCCAGTTTGAGTGAGTTTTTTGCCCTGTAGTGGACACCATGCACTGAAAGGGTTTAAATGTCTTAAATATAAGACACAACTAATAGATTCATCCATCTATCCATCCATTTGTCCTCTTGTTTATCCAAGAAGTGGGCACAGCTAACAGATATATCTATAAAAACTTCCCACTTTATAAATTGCATTAATGTAACTCTTAATTTGTGCTACAGAATTTTTCCTAGGTTGCATTTATGTGCTTGACTAAATCTACCCTAGAGGATTTCTAAACAGAAGAAGAAGAAAAAGAAGTGTCACATATGCACATTGAAACAGAAGTGTGCACATGCATACATAAGTACACACACTAAAACACCAATTTCCACTCCCTCACAAAATAATACCCACAATTCTACAAACGCACAAGCAAACAGACACACAAATGTAACATATAGTAACCTACTTTAATAGTAAGCATAAAATCATCACATAACTTACCTGACTACATCCTGATTCTGCTCTTATAGGCTATCAGATTATAATTATATTCCAATGTGAATCAATATTTTTTTCAGTAAACTGACATATAGTGCAGTGATGATCATAATACCACTGCTGCGTGATGTTCACTACAGTTGCATTTGCACTCCTACAAAAAGAAGACAAATAAAACTTGACTCAAAGTGTTCCCTGCAGGAATGCTTATCAAAGCTATGTTTTGTGTTGGGGTTTTTTTTTTTTCTGTGATGCAACAAAAGGTTTTGATTGATACTCCAGAGGTGACAGACACATTTCCACTACAATCACCTATTTCAGTTTCATGATGTTATATTTAAGGCTATTAAAGAAGAGTGCTCAGGAGATCACCCTGCACTAGTATGGAGTGATCATTGCAAATACTGAAGTGTCCACTATGGTGTCCAGTAGCTGACTACTATAATAGCTGTAGTGCATTAAAGTTCTATAGCCAACTGCCACAGTGAATTTAGATGAGTCCTTTTACAGTTAAGTAGCAATATAATGTACAAAAGAAGTATTACTGTACTTGTGATTCATTTAGATCTCTCATCAGATGATCTGCATTTGAATCTTCTTCTCTTCTTTTTACTGTTAATATGTCACAAAAACATCAATGAAAATAATTCTGGGAAGATCCCCTTATGACGGTATTTTTAAAAAGAGCAGTAGCATTAGTATTTAGGTTGAGTCACATCAATTTCTTCTGTTAATGAATATTTATTTTTATTGTTTAAATACCACATGTGGTTTTCTGAAGGAAATCTCCCCCGGCCAGTGATTCCACTTTGACGTACTGATATGATTTTGCATGAACTTACTTGCTGCGTGGCTCCTTAGGTACTTTATACACGTGTAGGACATGAACAGAAAGAGGCTGAGAGAGAGCAAGATGACACCAATGCCAAGGATCACATGAATGAAGACTCCATCATCTTTGGGCTCTGGTGAAAAGTCAAATCATAGTTAAGTTTCTTGTACACGTATTCACCTGAAGCATATTGCCACTAAGTTCTGTTGTAGAGTATCACAAGAATTACATGCTAAGCAATCAACCAATCAGCCTGTGTCAATAAAATACGTGAATATGTGTACGTACCGGGTCTGTCACAAATTGAGTTGTGTGTCCTGTTCCCTGGAAACTTTTCAGGAAACCCCAGCACGCTGCACCTGTTTAGCACAAAGCTTTTACATCACTGGCATGTTCATGACGTCTTTTACTTATCGTTGTGGTATAACCTGTTTAAATCAAGCTTACTGTGTCAGTGCTTTGCAGCCATTCGCTTGCACATCGAAATATTCTTTTTCGCCACATATGATTTCACACTGATAAGAATATTCTATCACCCATGCATTCGAGGAGACGACTGGAACGAAAGAAAGAAATACTATTTCAGTACACATGGAAGATACTTTGGAGCGGACATTTGTGGTTGTAGGGTGACTGATTTTGTCAGCGTTGGTGATCCTGTGACTTTTCCTCAGTTTCAGCCATGAGGACAGTTATGAGTCTAATGATGTTACAGAGGTTTTATAAGTTTATATCTGATGACATATAGTAAGGACTGCAACTTAAGACAAAAGGGAACTGAGCATTCAGCCTGTGAACCTTTGCTAAACAATCTTGACATTATAAACAGCTCCTCTTTCACCCACTCATGAATCACCTGATCAGTAGGCTCAGGTTAATGTTTGAACAGCAGGTATGGAATAAAATGAAAAGAAATTTAAAAAATTCTTTCACATGGATCTGTTTTAAATAGCGGGTAATAATAAAAATGTCTTGACTAGTATAAACATCCACAACTACACAGATGCAAAACGGTGATTGGTACTATACATTGCAACAGTCAAACCAGTTTTTGTGGCAGTATATGTATTTTACTCGCAGCTGTAAAAACTCAAAATGTCCATTCTTACCTGTCCTTTTCGGTTTCTCGCCTGTGACGCATTTGTCCTCCACACAAGTCGAACAAATGCTGTTGGAGCACAGGAAACCAGCGGTACAGGCACAGGTTGCATTTGTGGTTGATGTACATTTCGCAGCATAATCTGTAGACAGACAAGAATTGAAACCACACAATTTAACATACAATATTTCATCTTTTACCAGTTCTGGTAAATGCCTTCTTAGCTTTTCTCAACTTACGCTGGCATGTCTGGCATTTTTCACATCTGTCAAAGACGTTGTGATGTTGTGAGAAATGTCCCTCTGGACATGGTTGGCAGGCGATTTTTTGGCTCTCAGAGCAAAATTCTTCTACATAAGTGCCTTTAAAACCAAGAACAAGTTCAAATCAGCGACTTTCAGTATTTTTCACACACTCTTGAACCAAACAGTTTAGCTTAAACATATAATGTGATAATTACATCAAATGTATGACTAAGTTAATAATTACATCAAACTAATCAACACATTTGGTTGAAAGACACTCATCTTATTTTTTAAAAGGTTAATTTTTATTTTTTTTTACCTGGGGGACACATGTCACAGCACCGTCCATTTATCTTAGCCTGTTGATTACCGCAGCTTTTAACGCATCCTATAGTCCAAAAAGTCAGCACAAATAATGGTATAAGTGCCATGGAGAGGTTCAGGTGAATCATTGTGTCCAGTGCTCTGCGTGCGCTTACAGGTTTATATATTGGTTGCTGACGTCAAGCATGACAAAGAGTGTGACTGTGTAGTCAGGAAGTGAAAGACCACTAGTAAATGTAGAAGGCAGTGAGCACTTCACGAACACGCTAAACTGAAGAAAAAATTAGCTTAGTTCAACTTTTGTTTTTAACTGCTGTAAATTTACCAGATGGCTTGCTATTTTATTTTATTTTATGTGATAATTGAACTGGATAAAGCTGTACTTCTAAGCTCATCTATAGTGAAGCTGTTTGATTGATCTAAAGCAGATGACATTTAATGCTTGTTGTCAGCACTATATGAATCTTTCCTCTCAGAGACTTTCCTGTAAAGCATGTGTTGGAGGAGCTGTTTCACATATAGTTTTCAAACACGTGCAAGAACTTCTCAAACACTCCTGAAATAATATCACACTCTCACAAATGACTGGTCACAAATCTTAAGTAACAGCCTCTTTTTGTTTATGACAGCTTCTTTCCTAGATTTCACTCCTCTGTGGTGCTGTACAGTACGTATACCTGTTTATTACGTATACCTGTTCAGTGGCTTGGTAATGCAAAATCTAATCAGGCAATTAAATGCAATCAAATATCTAATCAGCCAATTAAATGACAGCAACTCAATGCATTTCGATATGTAGACATGGTCAAGAAAACCTGCTGAAGTTCAAATCAAGCACCAGAATGTGTAAGAAAGGTGATTTAAGTGACTTTGAATCTGGAATAGTTTTCGGGGCCTGACGGGATGGTCTGAATATTTCAGAAACTTCTGATCTGCTGGGATTTTCTCACACAACCATCTATAGGATTTACAGAGAATGGTCTGAAAGAGATAATTACTCATTACAACCAAAATAAGAGCAACTCTGAAGCACAACACTTTAAATTTTGGACTATAGCAGCAGAAGACTACTCCAGAAAACTGAGGTTCACAACAATCGGACCACAGAAGATTGGAAAATTGTTACCTGGTCTGGTGAGACTTGATTCCTTCTGCATTGTTCAGATGGTAGGGTCAGAATTTGTTGTAAACAACGTGAAAGGGACCATTCTGTCTTGTACAGTTCAGGCTGGTGGTTATGTGATGTATGGGGAATATTTTCTTGGCACAGTTTGAGCCAAATACCAACTGAGCATAGTTTAAATGCCACACGAATAGTGTTGCCATAGTGTTGCTGCCTTTATAACCAGAGTGTACCCATCTTCTGCTGGCTGCGTCCTACGAGATGATTTGCCATGTCACAAAGCTCAGCTCATCTTAATCTAGTTTCTTGAGCATGACAATGAGTTTATTGTACCTTTGGGATAAGGTGGAACAGAATGTATGTTATGGATGTTCAGCTGACAAATCTGCAGTAACCATGCTGCCAGGAGGTTTGTCTCAGTCCTTCACTGTGGGGCCAGGCAACATGTGCACTGGAACCTGAACATGTGGAGGAACAATATGTTTAGCAGTGAGTCCAGATTTTGTATATTTGTCCAGGTATAAAGTACACAGCTGTGTTGCTTTCCTTTGTGTTTTCTCTCCAAAGGTGTTAATTAATTTTGTTTATTTAGTCTTTTTTTCTATAATATTTATCTAATGCTAATACATTTTACTAGATAAGATGTGTGTGTCTTTAGTACTATGCAAAGCCATACAATGGTATGGCTTGTAGGTCAAATACTAGAAGGTCTGCCACTTAACATCAGATGCTGAAACCTCAGATTGCTGTCTGTGGGTATGTTTCCTGTCATTCTCAGTATGGGTGAAACACTGAAGTGGTCTGCACCTCATATCTTCCACTTCAACCCAGCTATAATTGGTTCTGGTTATTCTAATTCTATTCTATTCTAATTCTGGTTTTTGAATATTAACCATTTAAACTTCAAATATACACTACCGGTCAAAAGTTTTAGAACAGCCCAATGTTTAGTTCAGGTAACCTTAACTTTTTTTCTTTTTCTTTTTTTTTTTACCTCTGGCAGTTTATCGCTTACCTTTATATAATTTCAAGCTAATCATTGGACTTGAATGACTTCAATTGCAATAAATAACTGGAAAATTTGGGGCACTCTAAAACTTTTGACCACTAGTGTATGTTATTCAAAACTCTTTTCTTTTCCAAGAACCTACTTGTCTGTCTTCTATGAGTCACTCAGCCTCTTTTCTCTGTTTTGTTTTGTTTTTATTTGCTGTGTTCTGTCACTCCCCCTCTTTCAGGCTGTCTTTCATTCAAGGTCATATGCAAAGGTCTTATGCAAATTCTACAACCATCTGCTTACTCTTCTTCACCGTCACCCATCACCTGTATTTATATGCCTAGTGCTGTAGTAACTATCTTAATAATAATAATGATAATGGATTGCATTTCTATAGCGCTTTATCAGAGACCCTCAAAGCGCTTTACAATTCCACTATTCATTCACACACTGGTGGAGGCAAGCTACAGTTGTAGCCACAGCTGCCCTGGGGCAGACTGACAGAAGCGAGGCTGCCATATCGCGCCATCGACCCCTCTGGCCATCACCAGTGGGCAGTAGGTGAAGTGTCTTGCTCTTGATCTTCTCCCTTCTTCTCAGATTCTGCTCTGTAATGTTGCTTCTCACTGGAGTCTGACTATCAATATATGTAAATTTGACATTTTCTTATATAAACTTTGCACTCTCTGCTTTGCAAGCAACGTGGATCTCTTTGCATTTTTATTTCTGCACTTCTGTTCCACACTTGTACTTACTGTTGAAAAAGATCACACATTACATATAAAGAAAAATGTATTTAATAATATGGAAACTTTGGCAGAAAAAAGCAATTTTTCACATTGCTGACCCTCAAGAATTTACAGTGACTGCAAAACAAACCGAAGAAGATGTTCTTACAAGTGTAGAACTTAAATTGTATATATATATTACAAAGCAACTAACAGAAGCAATTACAATATTTTATCGTTTTGTGCCTGGAAATCCCACAGCCCACGATGTATGAGTATGCAAGTTCCTGCAGAGACCCAAAGGTGACCTCAGTGTACTTGAAAAAGTATGGAATGACCAAAGATTTACATGGTATGTACAAAAAAACAAGCGTGTGATTTTTTGCAGGGTTATTTTTGTAGCCTACACGTATATGTTGCAGGAGCACACAGTGCATGATGATGTGAAGGTTTTACTGTTGTTCTGTGACCTTTTGGTGACAGTACTTTGACTTGCTTTTGCTGATGGGGAGTTTCCTGGCCAATCAAACACAGTGCTTAAATTTTGTTAAATGAGCTGCTTCATTTATTGTAATTATCAAGCAAAAACGCCATAAAATCCCTAATCTGAGGATTTTCCCCCCCTCTATTTAACGTTAGTGGTTACCGTGGTGGGTAATGGGCTTTCTCCTGGCACTCCAGCTTTCCCCCCAAAGTCCAGAGACATTTTCAATGAAATGGTGATTTAAATTGGCAGGTGTGAATGTGAGACTATGTAGTTGACTGTGTCTCTCAGCTGGCCTTACAAACATCATGACTATCAATTTAAAACACTCAGGGTAGGCTGGAGCACCCCCCCCCCCCCAAAATGGATAAGTGGTTAAGAAAATGGATGAAATAATGCCATTTTAAATGAAATATATTGCATTTGATATCAGCAAACAAGCAGCAACCATTTGGTCCAGGAAATTACTCATTTCTTTTTTCTTTTTTTATTTATAGTGAAACAAAATGAATATATCAGTCATAATTATATTATGGCCTTGCTGTTGTTTTCCTTGATTATCAAGGTAATGCAGAAAAACATGAGTGGATCTGTCCCACTTGATAAGTTAGTTTGCACAGTGGCTGATTAAGACATTTTTACTCACTCAAGGTTCTCTAAAATGTTGTCTTAAGATTTAATTCATTAATACCTGACACCCCCTGTGCAAAACTGCCACCCACTTAAAACACATGACGTGTGCCCTCCTATCATAAAACAAGAAACTGCAGACATTTACTTCCGTCATTGACAGACAGACCAAACCACATGGTTCCATGTATGAAACCTTCAGGATGTGACGCTAGCATATACGTGCAGCACTAAACAGTAGCTACTAGTACCGTCACTATATAGCCACAAAGGGCGGCAGTGACACTGTAGAAAGCAGGATTTCCCTTCACAAGTAAACCATAGAAGTGCCACCTACTTTGTGGGTGAAAGGAACATGTTCTGTTAACTTGTACCAGAGCGCTTCCAACTGATAAACTTTGTGAACAGTGCCGTCGGAACATTTGATGCCACTGACTAGACACAGCATGGCTTCAAACAAAAATAATGACACGTTTACAGTATTTACTTTTCTTGGGCTGTTCTCTAAGGAGTATACATAACTCCACTGATTTTATACATATAGGTCAAAAAGCTACACGTGTTTTGTGGCTGGAGTAGAAGTGATGTGAAACTGCTTACGTCGTCCTTAAGTTATGTCACTTCAGTCAGCGTCACGCTAAAAGTTCAAGTTGAAAGAAAATGTGATCAAGACATTGACCTAAGCAGCCCGCTTTGGGTCTGCTGGTGGTTAATAGCTCAAGGTGACATCAGCTGAATTGTTCACAGTGTAGGTAATGCGCTTGGGTTTTCGACATTAAAGGATGCACAGAGTACAGATTCATTACCTGTAGATCGGCTGTATCCATTTAGATCATTTAATTTTATACTGTCTATCGTAAAAAAAAAAAAAAGATTGAATACAATAACCACTACATAAATGCAATACAATACAAAATCCATTGCTTACATTATAAACATAGCATCAAACAAAGTAAAGTGATTATAGAAGCCAAGATACATTTTAACATATAAGAAAAATCCCACAAAGAAAAAAATAATAATATATGTTATATTGCATTAAAAAAAGTCCAACATAAACATTAGGCTACTATGACTTTGCTGCAATAATGGCTAAATGTCAAGCAAATGCAAATGCATGCCTACTCGGAAAAGCATGTGTGGTTTCTCAGAATTTGCACATATAGAATTACAGAGATTGCAGAGAGATTGCAGAGCTAACAAATACAAATAATAATAAAAACAAAAGGGAATATACCTTATGTACAGCACATAGCATGAAGTATGGCGTGTAAGCTACTGTACTTCAAAACCAGACATTGAAAGGTTGTTTCAGGTGCTGTATTTTTCTTTGAAACCACACACCTACTTACTGGATCACTGACATTTACTGAAAGCAAACTACCTGCAGGGACTGTTTCCAGTATGTGTGTACTCTCTGTAACTCATACTTGCTAGTTTTACAAAAAGCAGCTACAACAGTGAAATGCTGCCTACTCACAGATTTATTAGGATTACTGTAATAATAATACACGGACTATTAAAAACTTTACTAAGTAATGTTTACTTCTTGTGAACTGTACTTGGACTGTTATATAGGTGTTTATACTTAAATAATGGATCTGAAAACTTGATATACTTCTGTCTTTATTTAAATCACTTTTCTTGGGAACATTTACGGCACGGTAGCTTTTTCCGTATTCGGTTCTTCACAAAGAGTCAACCAAGCAGACAAAGCATTAACTGAAATTTATGAATGTGTGTATCTGGTTTCTGGTGCAAAACATAAGTGAGGAGAAGTATGAGGACGCTTTCATAACTCCTCTGACTATGTGATCCGAGAAACATCTCCAATGAGGTATAAACAACATGAAAGTCCTCACATTTACAACATCAGTCTTTCCAAAGGCCAAAATGAAAACATGAGAGGATGTCTGTCTCTGGGGGAAAAAGAGCCACATTTAGGTGGCTGGGGGAACTTCCCCAAACCTACATATCACTGAAAGCATGTTTGTTTTCACAGACCTGCTAATATGAACAGAGCTGAGTAATCAAAAACTGAGAAACAATGGGCAGAAAGACTTCATGCAAAAATTAAAGTAGTTTATAATATTATGGATCAGTGGTATTAATTGTACTGGTCTTACTGGGT
>VOQK01028415.1:0-12244 GCA_015052645.1 Benitochromis conjunctus
AGTTTAATATGGAAGAAGACAGAAGAATATATGGAAGAGGATTGCTGAAAAGACAAATATCACATTAAGGAAGCATCTTCTTTGTTGCCAGCTGTGCTAATTATATCATCTTACTTCATATGGTAAATGGCCTGCATTTGTATAGCGATTTACTCAGTCCCTAAGGACCCCAAAGCGCTTTACACTACAATCAGTCATTCACCCATTCACACACGCATTCACACAGTGGTGATGGCAAGCTACATTGTAGCCACAGCTGCCCTGGGGCGCACTGACAGAGGCGAGGCTGCCGGACACTGGCGCCACCGGGCCCTCTGACCGTCACCAGCAGGCAAACATGGGGTTAGTATCTTGCCCAAGGATACTTGGCATGTAGACTGGAGGAGCCTGGGATCGAACCACCAGTGAGGATATTTTTTTTAAAGTCCAGTTGTACTCATGCCATCATACAGTACAGTGCATATAATATTATTAGGACATAACAGTAATGCTTAACACTCACCCATAGCAGTTTTGGTCTAATTGTTTTGGACCTTGACAGCCTTGAAAGCACTGATCTAGCACACATTTAAATTTGCAGCTAGCTACAGCACTGGCAGGTGACTCATTAAATGGTGTGTTAGCGTTTAGAGCACTCTGCAACAATCTGGCAGCCACCAGTCAGTAAGGATAAACTCGCAGCTGAGCCAGAAACCACACCCTGCTACCACAGCTGACTTTTCTGCAAACATTTGCAAAATGGTATTGAAACTATGAAAAGTGCAAGCCAAACCTATTCCTTTATAGTTAAAATTGTGCCTTATCGGCACAACTTTTACTTGGAAGGTAAATGCTGTCAAGTTTCAGTACATGTCAGAGAGCAAATGGTGAGCATTTGGAGACAGATTGGTGTCTTTCATGCAAACTACAGGCAACCCCAGGAACCTGCTAGCAACAAAAACACAATTGCAGGGAGGTTTTGTTGTGCAGAACCGATCGACTAGCCAGCAACTTCTAACAACCACTTGGCAGCTGGTTGTTAAATAAATATTTTCCCTTGTGAGCAGGGGTTGTCAGACAGTCACCAACCGGTCTCTAGGCTTCTCTTAGCTAAGAATTCTTACTTTCATTACAATGAACTAATATAATATTGCATCAGTAGTAATATTACTAAGTACTGTGACTAAACTATTTGCACAGTAACTCATAAATGAGCATGATGTCTGCCTGAATTATGCAAATTCTCATTTGCCACTACCATGACTGCACACGACAAACTCTGTGTTTTGTTCTCATTTGATTGAGTGATCCCAGACAGGAAGAAAAACTTAATAATTCATTCTATTGTTAGTACAGCAAAACAATGCGAGTAAGGAGTTGCTTATTCTTGGCTTCTATTAAAACAATGCAGGTGCCGAGTTTTTCAGAATAAACTACAGAAGTCATGTTTTCGTCTATATGTTTTCCAAAGACAATAATAGAAATCCACTTTCCCACAGTAGTTTTGATGTTATTAGTGAGGAAAAAGATAAAGATTTCACGGCATATTTTCCCCACTAGCTTATTTTTATCTGAGCCAGTGTAAATGTCTGTGTCACTATGGCTTCATGTGCTAAAATTTTTGCTTCTGCTGGTGCCATGTGATGTGTTGTGCAGATTCTGTTTTCATATGGATGGTACACGGACGTTCATATGTTTACATACATGCATGCGTGTTTTTTCGTCAGTATTTCAGTGTTCTTGCCCTGTTGGAGTGCTCTCTTCAACTCAGCACCACTATCATTTAGCCTGTATGCTTTCTTTGAAGTAAACCTCAAAGACCAGCATCAAAGCTTCATCTAGTACAAGAGAGCATGTTGCCTCCTCATGTGAGGAAAATATCAATAAGACTCTTCCCCTGCTATTATGATTTAATGGCTATGTTATTGAATGAGTGGAGTTGAAGAATTTATAATTAGTTTTCCTGGGGAAAATCATTACAATTTGATTAGCTCAACCCTAGTGTTTTACTGCAGTGCATATTTTGCATATTAAGTAGATTGTGTGTTTGAAAATGTTGCGTGTCCTGGAGTGTGTAATGCGTGTGCGTGTGTAGGGTGGGGGTTAGGGTAAGGTGCAAGTATGTGCACCAAGTTGTTGTGTATGGGTTTCTACCAATGCTGTGTGTGTGCGTGCGTGTGCGTGTGCGTGTGCATGCACGTGTGTGTGTGTGTGTGCGTGTGCGTGTGCGTGTGTGCGTGTGTGTGGTAGAAAATATGAACAAATAAAGTTGTTTTGCACAGATTTATTATTAGTGTGCTGCTTTTTAAAACAAAATAGTGCACTGAAGCCCATTTAGACGTGACGTGTATAATGTGTGAATGTAGTCTTGCAAAGTAAAACGTTCTGCAAGTATTCCTTCCACTGTAAACTGTACACTGATATAATCTAAATTTAAACATTTCCCCTACAAAACATTATGATGAACAATAGGGCAGAGTTCTCAAGTTGTGGTTTTTGATGAGGCATCAACTCTTGATACATAAAGTGAAGCCATGGGAATTGAATAAATAGTGTGCTAATAACTATTTTCCATCTGTCCTTACCTGCTGGACTATGCAAGTCATTTAGATTACGGATTTGTTTGACTGTGAGAATCTAGTTAAATACCACTGGTACTCCCGAGTAACTCAAAGTACTGTCAAACAAACCCATGAGAAGTAGTAGAGTATTGTGAAGAGAATAAAAAGTTTAGTACTTATCATGTGAACACACAGTTTTACCATGTAAAACCATGGAGCCATTCCAGGCATAAAACCCGAGTCTTCATTACTCCCATTCTGTGAGAGAAGCTCACCTGTCAGTTTGGCAGTGATGTGTCAGGACTGCTGGATGGCGTAGACAGCCTCCTAACGTAGCTTCCACTGGACTGTGTCACTTACCATCCCAGCTGAATATAAGTGAGAGAGAGAGCTAATTGGCTGAAAAATGAAGTGAAAAGAAAAGGAGGAGTCTGCATCATTTAAAAAAGTAAGAAACAACTGAACCAACTCAGTATTAGCTTAATTTGAATCATCATGAGGTAAAACTACACTTCTGCCCACTGAAAATTTGCAAGTTTGTGAATGGCAACCTGACACTGGATGCAAGTGTTATGCTGGGTGATTTCTGGGATTGACGGCTTCTTCTTGCACCTCCTTCTCGCAGCATGGTGAGTCTGAGCCACCATGCTGCGAGAGCTGCCACTTCCCTGACTGTCTCTCACAGCCTGAAGAGATCAAAACCAAGCAGATATGCAGATGGATGTCACTGCGAGCTGCCCAGTGAGCGCTCCAGTCGACCTGTTGGAAATAATAAATTACTGTCTGATGATAATGATACACTGTTGGATACTAATTAATCTCAAATCAGAATCAAATCAAAGAGGGAAAACTGATCCTACTGTCTATAACAGATGATAGGCATATGAGTGAAAGTATATCAAAGCCTATAATCAAGCTGCTATTCAATATTTTATCCAATATTTATTTATTTTTCTGTGTTGTGGCTTTTTTTTTATGTACAGTGAGAGAAATAATGACTTGATCCCCAGCTGAATTTGTAAGATTGCTCACTTCCAAAGAAATGAACAGTCTCTGTGGTAGTTTCATTTTAATAACGAGAGAGACACAATATTGATCAGAAATTCTGAAAAAATACATTACATAAAAGTTACAAATTGGTTTGCAGGTCGTGGAGTGAAAAAAGTAATTGATCCTCAACTAAAGCATGGCTTGGTACCCACTTCTCTTTACAAAAACTCACTAAATCCTTTAGGTTTCTCGGCTGCCGCTTGCTAACTCAAAGCTTCTGCTCCCTTCACAGATTTCCTATAGTTATGAACTTTGAAGACTAACAAGGCTACTCCATGACCTTAATGTGCTTCTTTTTTAGCCGTTCCTTTGTTGCTTTAGTATGTTTTGGCTCAATGTCATGCTGGAAGACCCAACCACAACCCATTTTCTGTGTTCTGGCTGAGGGAAGGAGGTTCTTGTCCAAGATTTTGCAGTACATGGCCTCTTCCACTGGTCCCTCAATGTGGTGAAGTCATCCTGTACCCTTAGCCTAAAAACAGCCCCAAAGCATAATCTTTCTACCTCTGTGCGTGACTGTAGGGATGAAGTTTCTTTGGTGATAGGGAGCATTTGTCTTCCTCCAAACACGGCGGGTTAAGTTGCTGCCAAAAATGTTGATTTTGGTTTCATCTGACCGCAGCACTTTCTCCAATTATGCCATAGTGTGTTAGAAAACAGTGTTCTTGGTGACTGTGGTCACAACCGCCTTCAGATCAATAACGAGCTCCTCCTATGTAGTTTTGAGCTGAACCACCACCATTCTCATGATCATTCTTACCTCATGAAACAAGATCTTGCATAGAACTCCAGATCAAAGGGCGATTGGTGGTCATTTTATATTTCTTTAATTTCCGAACAATTACCTTCTCACCAATCTTGCTGCTGATGGTCTTGTAGTCCATTCCAGGCTTTGTGCAGGTCTACAGTCTTAGCCCTAACATTCTTTGACAGCATTATAGCTTTTCTGTGGAGAAATGGGGATGCCCATCTGTGCACAAGTGTGCTTTATACACATAACAAGCTGATATCAGTAGTATCTGTCATTGATTAATTGAGTGTAATAGATAATCTGTGAAAGGCCAAAATTCTGGCTGGGTTTTCCTAAACAACATACGATTCAATTTATAACTTTTTGTAATATGTTTGATTTGTTTTTTCTTTGGCTGATACTCTATCTCTAAATAAAACTGTGTAATTTTTGGTGTTCAGATAGTGTGCTGTCAGCCAATCGAAAATCAACCTGACAGTGCTGACCTTTAAGGGTGGGAGAGTCTGTAATGGAAGGAAGCGTTAGTTGCTTATTAGCTCTGTTGCAAATTCACTGATATTTATTCCTCCTTGCTTGGAGTGTTACATGCTCTACAGTATGCAGATAGTTCAATGGTTCAAATAGGTCTCCTGGATATACTTCACAGTTCTGAAGTAACTTCTGAGTAGTTTTTATGCTGGCACTGACAGCTCTCATAAAATCCACGTAATCAAAACCGTTTAATCAGGTAATATATTTGTGGATCACACAAATCCAGCTTTTCTTAGTTCAGGCGGGCCACGAGGTCAAGCTCAGCTGCAATCATCATCAGATGAGCCCAGCATAGAAGGGTAGCAGATAATCCCTCAGCTGATTCCCTTTTATGCACCCCAGGGGCAAATCTCATATAGAGTGCACTCTTTAAGCTCCTTTAACCTGTTAACCTGCTGTTCATCTGCAGGTCGCTTTGCAACCCACCTCTACACCAGCTCGTCCTGCTCATGTTATCTGATTTAATCAATGTCATATCTATGGCCACTGATACCTGCTCTGGTCTATAAAAGGCTGTTGCTGCTGTCCCTGCTTTTATGCTGACCACATGTGTGCGTGGATGTGGAAGTCCCAAAACAAAGCTATGTAATCCAAATAAACCATTCAAAAATAAATCTTCTTTTCATCGACTTGCATGCGTTGGTTTAAAAGAAAAGGAAAAAAAAGAAAGAAAAAAGCACTCAAGGCAAGGCATTCTGTCTGCAACAAGCAAAAAACTATGTCAGCGACACAGAGAACACATGTACAGTACAAAGCTCCAGGGAATCAACTCAGAGTGCAAGTGATTTGATGAAAGGGGTTACTTTGCACAGCTTCTGACAGTATGTACCTAAATCAGGTGCTTCTCAGAACAAGAACAGCACAAAGACTTCTTTCCTTAGAAGTAAACACAGTTATTGAGTTTTGTTGACTGACATGCAGAAACAGTTTACATAAATGATTAAAAATAACTGAGTCGGTGGTTTCCTATAAGAAAAAAGAAAACAGTCCAAATGCTCATGTTCAGTGAAATAATTGCCAGAAAATTCACATTTTTTAAACTGGAGTTTATTGAACAGGCTTTTTGCCTGTTGTATGAGTTTTAATTTGTATCAGTTTTGCCACATGTGACAGTTTATTGCTTTAAAATGTATTGTTCAATGAATTCAGGGTTTTCAGAAAAAAAAATTGGGTCTCAAAAACTCATGGAGCAAATATGATACACTTGGCGCTGCAGGGTTAAAAGGGATTCACACTTGTTCAATGCTACATTAAGAGTCACACTTAATCAATACAGTCTTGCTGGGTAGGTATGAAGCACCTTTTTCCAGCTACTCTACTGCATTGTCTCAATATTTTATACATACTTTATATTGATGTAAATTCTTTGGTCTTGCAGTCTGGCCTGTCAGCAGTTCTTTGACATTCTTGACTGTGTAATGGTGTGGCTCGGGGGGGACGGGGGTCAGAAAAACCTCTGTATTGTATGAGATTAAAAAAAGAGAGAGAGAGAGTTTGACTGAAATGTACTTGCTTTGTTTGCTCTCGGGCATGTTCTCTCTCTCACTCAATAACTGCAGGGCTGACTTTTATCTGAGTTCAGGCTTCTCCCATATCCTTGAGACATTAGCAATAATAAAAAAAAAAAAAGAACGTGCTGAGAGGTCACACTCATGGTGTTAGTGTGGCATTACATTTACTACATTGTCTATATCACCTCCATAAAACTGAGTATTTCTTCTCAATCATTCCCCGTAACCATTTGGAAGCAATTCAGATGGACTATACTTGGCTTTGATAAAGATGGATATTGCCATGAGGGAGGGTACTCATTGTGGATGCTACAATAACGACAATATCTTGACCTATTTTCAGTCTATCCAGTGCAGGTACCTCAATAGTACTGTCTTTTAACCCTGTAAATCCTGAACCATTAAATAATTGCCAGAAAATACAAATTTTTTTGTAAATAGATTGTTTATTAAACCCTCTGCTGAAATATATTTAAAAGAAGAAAGTAGAAGTATCAAAAGCATTCAAAAAATCATGTATCAAATATGATACATGAGGTTTAAATTATAGTTAAATTAAAAATGTCTTATCTAGTTTGCGGAGCGGCAGCGCGGTGGAACAGTGGTTAGCGTCACAGCAAGAAGGTCCTGAGTTCAATTCCACCATCAGGCCGGGGTCTTTCTGTGTGGAGTTTGCATGTTCTCCCCATGAGTGCGTGGGTTCTCTCCTGATACTCCAGCTTCCTCCCACAGTCCAAAAACATGCAGTCAGTGGGGATAGGTTAATTGGAAACTCTAAATTGCCCATAGGTGTGAATGTGAGTGCGAATGGTTGTCTATGTGTTAGCCCTGTGACAGACTGGCCTCTCGCCCTAAGACAGCTGGGATAGGCTCCAGCGCCCCCCCAACCCTGAAAAAGGAGAAGCGGAAGCGAATGGATGGATGGCTTGCAGAGTTTCCCAAAGAGACACACAGAAAGATAATCACAACGGTATAGGGATGAAGTTTGGCAATTTGAAACAGTGACTTGCAAAATAATGGACAGGTGTCCAAATATGAGGAAAGACTAAGAGGCTAACAAACCTGTTACGAGGTTGGAAACGAGGGTTACCTGATCAACTAGAGCCTAGAATTTCAAATAGCAACTGCTGAAAAGGTTGTAAGAAACAAACAAATTGTTATGACATAAGTGTTTTTGCCACATTGAGAGAGAACCCAATGTGCTTTTGTTTCTGGTGTTAATTGTTATGACACTGGTCCAAAAAAGTCAGTCTCTGCAAACTAAACCAGTAAATACAACATAAAAATATTAATGAAATACAAAAACATCAAAGTAAAACATCAAAGCAGAGCAAATATAGCACTCGGTGACAAATTATATTTGCATAAATAGCTATTCTCCAACAGTACAACAGTTTTACCAAAAACAAACAAACCAAACACAAAAAACTTCAAATGTCATCCCCTTTTTTCAGTCTTTTGATTTAGACCAGCAAAATCATGAATCATAGACAAGGCAGATTAATTATAATCAAAGTTCACTAATTTGATGAGGCAGACAGAGAGTGTGACGACCGTTTACCTGATCAAGACAGGCACAGGTGCAAACTTCCAAAAGGCAAAATCAAAAGGGACAAGCACAATGAAGGCAAAAGGCTTTTAACCTAGGGGTACAAGGCAAAAAATAAAATAAGCTTTGTGTGTTTGCTAGAGGGAAAATTAAAAAATAAGGAAGCGTGTTCAGTTAGGTGAGAAAAAGAGTGTTTACGGGATTCTATCCAGTCCATAAATCGATGATTCAGTTGCCTGTAGAGTCATCCTTTAGCAGCAACAACTTGAATTATTTTCTGAATGACTTTGTCAATCTCTTACATCATTATTAATTTTCATCCACTCTACTTTTCATCATTGCTTCTGTTTATTGAGGTTTGCTGACATTCATTTAAGCATAGCTCTCTTAAGGTCCCACCACAGCATTGATATGTTGAGGTCTGGACTTTGACTGGACTATTGAACATGTTGATTTGTTTCTTTTTCAGCCATTCTGTTGTAGATTTGCTGCTGTGCTTGGGATCACTGTCCTGTTGCATGGCCCAATGTGGGACAAACTTTAGCTGTCTGACAGATGGCTTCACATTAAAGTCTAGAATATTGTTTTGAGACATCTTGTTTGTTTTCTTTGTTTGTTTGTTTTTCATTTCTCACACCGTCCTTCAGGGAACTTGCTGGGAAATCCACTGCTGGGAAGGGTGACATTGTGTTAACACACAGCAGACCAGCAAACTGCTCACTACTAACCCGCTTTAACAGACTTAAAGATAGGAGTCCATTGTTCATTTTTTCCCTTAACTCTGAATTTTATTTAAGTTACAAAAGAAGCCCGTGTCTCTTGTGTTGAAGTTTACCATTTTGCTTATCTATCCATCCACCCAAGCACCTTCCCAATTTCTTACCTTCTTTCTTGCATCAGAAATATGCACTGCAGTTACTTTGCAGAGAATCTGTTTTCCAAAGAAACAGTTTTAAAAGAAACAGTGATGCATATGTTATATGTTTATGGAGAGGGTCATCAGGTGAAACTACTGTTTGGATGTGGAATTATCTGAAACAGCACATAAGGGACTGGCTGACAGGTAAATAAAGAGACAAAAGATATCCATGTGAGTTGAATGACACCATTGCAATTTTACTGTAGGAACTAAGTGTATTAGCCATTTACATTAAACTATTGCCACGTTAATCACTGAAGTCTAGCTACACTGCTTTGAACTGCAGCTGACGTATATGTGTTTAAAAAGTTCAACACATAAAAATGAAAAACTTTGCCTCGCTTATATTTCAGGATCCTCCTTTTTAAATAAGGACAGAGTTGGTTTTTTTCCCAAGCTTTTGACTTTTTTAGAAGGGGAAGTTTAAAGCTATGTCTCATCCAAGTCAGTTTCAAAAAGATAATGATGTAAATGTATAAACAAAGGAAAACTTGAGACAAAAACAAAACAGTTGCTACTTTAGGTTTAAATACCTCTAGCTCTCTTCCACCCCATGCCTTATCCTATCTGCCTCCCTTCACCTTCAACCAGTCGAGGCAGATGGCTGACCCTCCCTGAGTCTGGTTCTGCCTGAGGTTTCTTCCTTTTCACAGGGGTTTTTTTCTTCCCACTGTCACCAAGAGCTTGCTCATAGGGGCTCATCTGATTGTCTGTAGTATTGTAGGGTCTTTACCTTATAAAATTGAATTGAATTCCGCAAAACCAAACATCCTTCACTGCAACCACTAAACATCTAAGGTATGGACATTGAGGCTGTGGATAGCTACAGGTACATTGGTGTTCATCTGAAAAATAAATTCACAACTCAAATGCTTTCTACAGAAAAGAGCAGAGCAGGCTGTTCCTGCTGCGAAGGCTCAGGTCTTTTGGAGTGAAGGGCCCACTCCTGAAGAACTTCTATGACTCTGTGGTGGCCTCAGCCATCTTTTACGGTGTGGTCTGCTGGGGAAGATCTAGGAGAGGGGGATGTATCTTGCAAGAAACAAGTGACCAAGACCAGCTGGAGTGATTTCAAGTGGCAGCGGTTTTGTTCTTCAGAAGAAGAATGCCATCAAGAGGACTCAGATTTATTCAGGTGATCATATTTGCCCTCAATACTGAGCAGAAATGTCTGAGCTGTGCTGAAATGCCGGTCAAAAAAGGCCTATGAGAATTTGTTACAACAGATGGGTAATGTAAGAGTCGAGGAGCAGAGAAGGGCATCGTTGCTGGGAAAGAGCAGAGTCAGTTTACAATAGTGACTTCATGACCACTCCCGCATGAGCTGATCTGAAAGCACACAGCACTAATGCAAACCGTCTTTACCTGCAACATACTGAGCAAATCAGTCTTAAATTTATTCAGCGACTTAACACTGAATACATCTATTCCAGAAGCCTCCGTCTTTAATTAATTGTAGCACTACCTGAAATAAGGATGATGTTTAAAAAGGTGATGAAGCAGCACTTGAAACGATGTTGTTCCTTCAGCGAAGCTAGACAGCTGTTTGGTGGAATGGCAGAGGCTCTAAAAACATTGTTTAAAACATTCTCATTTGCTCGTATCCCTTGAGACACATACAATACACATGCACTGAATAAAGCCATGAGGGTTTTGAAGTGTTGATTACCACAAGAAACAATACTAATGCAAAGTGTGCCGTAGAAACAGGTGAGCAAGATAAATTTGTCAGTCGGTTTAGCTTTCAAGTTATGTTCTGGCAAAGAAGCCTTTGCCATATTTCAAATGGTGGCTAGAACAGCATATTAATGTAATTCACTAACTGACTTTGGTACATTTTACATTGATCTAATAATCCATCTCGATGTGTTGGCGGACTGAACTATGTCAACGAGTTTCAAAAACTGGGCTGGAAACTAATTATCGTCGCTATTAATTAAAATGATTTTTTTTATTTACAGTTTAACCTATAAAATGCTGTGAATACAGACAAAGTCATCACTTCACAGAGTCTGGGTGTCTTCAGTTTGCTGTATTTGTCCGATATACAGACAGAAAGATGTTTAATTATTGTAAAACTAAAAGAGGAGTTTTGCATTCTTTCTTCATAAATGATTCGATACATATTTTGAAAAAGTAGAGCGATAAACAAAATAAATGCAAATAAATGTGATTGCAGAATCTCTTACAGATCACTGAATCTCATCTTTCTCATGCAGACAAGTCTGCATCTATCTAGTGAAGACCCTGGCTCTTTTTTGGAAAACAGTTAAGTTTTTAGTATATTTAACCTCCATTTGCTTAGTAATCTTATCGCTAAAGGAAATGAAATCAAGTAGTGTTTTCTCATAAATGTTTCTCCCCCCTTATGGGCTTTATCGTTCGGTGCAGTGGCAGTGCCATTTACCTCAGAGCAAGAGAAGCTGAATAGGAGTTGTTTACTTCATTGTCATTTGTGTCTATTGTATCTAAAAGGACCACCTGCTAGCTGGGAAGTGTCGTGGAAAGCCTGGGTGCGACTCATAATTGCCACTGGGGGGCTGGTAAATAACAGCATGCTATTTCACAGGCTCACAGCCCTGCTACCGTAATAAGCCACGGTGCTGTTTTCACTTTTCATTAGAGAAGGTCAGAGCTAATTTAGGACATTTTGGTGACAGAGTAAGGTGGTGAATGTG
The DNA here is from genome assembly GCA_015052645.1 of Benitochromis conjunctus. Taxonomy (NCBI): domain Eukaryota; kingdom Metazoa; phylum Chordata; class Actinopteri; order Cichliformes; family Cichlidae; genus Benitochromis; species Benitochromis conjunctus. The sequence goes on from VOQK01028415.1 coordinate 11,530, forward strand.
TGAGTGGCGGGGATAGGAGGAGTGTGTGGTGACAGGATGGGAGGAGGTTAGTATTTAGCTCAGTTGCTATGCTGGTGGATTTTTTTAGGGGGTGCGAGGTGGGGGTTAGAGAGCTGCTCTGACAGTGATAAGACGAGTAAAACAAAGCAGTGTTGCAATCGCATGCGCTCATGCTCGCCCACACAAACATGAACGCACCCAAAATCTTTGTCTCAGGCAGCTGTGTCAGTGACCTCTGCTACTTTAATTAATCCCTAATGACGTGAAGCAAAAAAGCCATTAACAGTCATCAGTGTAATGTGTGCAGTATTAATATGATTAAGTGTGTGCGCATATTAGAACTGTGAGGTAGCAAAACAGTCAAAAAAGTCAAAAATAAATTGCTTTTAAATAAATCTTCCTGCAATTCAGGCAACATTTGGTTAATTAGACTGCTCATCAGTTAAGGGAGCTTATATAGCTCTTTTGGTTGATCTAGCAGGACGGTAGCCAGTGTGAAAGCAGCTGCAGTTCTCTGGCATCATAATCCCTGCATTTGAAAACTCTTTTAAAAATTAGAGGTACATAAATATAATTTCAAAGAGACGTGATCCCTTCATTAAAAATAAATTGCATAACCCCTATCTATCTATCTATCTATCTATCTATCTATCTATCTATCTATCTATCTATCTATCTATCTATCTATCTATCTATCTATCTATCTATCTATCTA
>VOQK01028415.1:26909-39117 GCA_015052645.1 Benitochromis conjunctus
TTAGGTATTGTTTTAAAGCACACGGTCCCTATGAGGATTTTTCTGGAGAATATTCTAGAGAGTATTTGTCATTGTTTTGGATTGTTGCAATAATAATAAACATACATGTGCATAAAACATGCTCCCATGATGATAAGCGCATTAAAAACATGACAAATATGCTGTTAAAGTACATTTAGAACAGATAGAAAAAAAAAAATGCAATTAATTTGTGATCAATCCTGAGTTAATTTACAATTCATTGCAAAATATTTTAATTGATTGACAGCACTACCAACAAATGTGCAAGTATAGATTTATAGACTAGATGGTAAATAGTCAATAATCAAGTAATTTTATTATCATAATTAGTCTTAATCTACATATTTATCTAGCTGGATGCAATACACAGCATAAAATATCAAGTCATAAAGCACCACAGCTTTGAAGTCAGCTGAAAATTGTTTTTCCAGCTATATGTGGTCTCTAGTGGGTATTATGCTTTTAACAGCATATCAAAAATCATTGTCTCTTATAACACAGCCACCTTAGTCCCTGATAGTTAGTCATTAGTGTCAGCCTGCAATGCAGATGAACACAGCCATACACCGTTAAGATATATTTATCATGTTGTGAGTGTTTGTGCAGGTGCGTGTCTGTGTGTGTGTTTGTGCACACCTCAGTTTTCTCATTCCCAGAAATTATGGCCTTGTGTTATTGGAAAGTAAACTCCCATGTATCTGCTTTGGCTCATCTGTCTTGCTCCCTCTCACACACTCCCTTTCACCAGACATTAAAAAATTAGTACCCAGCTTTAAAAAAAGAGAGAGAGAGAGAGAGAGAGAGAGAGAGGGAAAGTAAAGCTCCTTTGCTTGAGCATGCAGTGTCTCACAGGAGTTATCCACAGTTTGGAACAACTACCACAACAAGGACTTGAAATTGCCTTGTAGAGTTAATTCTGCCAGAAAGAGCAGATATAGAGACGATGTAGTAAGAAGCAAAAAAAATCTCCAATCACAGAAACTGCAAAACAACTGAGTCTAAATTATGATAGTATGTAAGTCTTTCAGAGAGCGATTAACAGTAGAAATACAGGAATTAGTGAACAGCTGGAAAAGTTTAAGTAGTGAAGACAGAAAGTAATGTCTCATTTAAGAGAAAAGAACAGTTTGGTTCTTTATGACATTTGTGGGACAAGAGAAAGTTCAGCTCAGTCAGTTCATGCTGAAAATGTCAGAAGAAACATTATTAGACCAATGGGGCCTGTAGAGGTTTGATAGTAAGAGGGCACTGAAGCCCTCACTTCTTAAAAATTGAGAGCTACTTTAAGTTCAGGGAGCACTGATCTGCTGATGAATCCAGACCATCAACCAGATAGATGCTCCGTCATAGGACTAGAGATTGGGAGTATATAGAGTTAGCACATCACCTATTTCTGGTCTGCTATGGGAGGAGAATGCTCAGAAACTTGTTAGACCTCTGGAGGGGTGTTCTGAGTTCTGTTCTCAGCTGTACAAAAGAGTATGAAAGTTTAAGGTTTTCTTTGCTTCACGGGATAATCTTCTTGAGCTAGAGGAGCCCGTGTTTTTATAGAGCTGCATGCAGCCCTGCAGGGGATAGGCATGAGAAAAGGCCTGAGCCCTGATCCTCTAAGTTGAGTTTTAGAAGACCTTCTTCAGTGAATTCAGTCAAGATCTTATTGATGTTTACAGTGAATGCTTTGAATAGCTGACTCTACCTCTGATAAGCAGAAGAGCTGTGATAACTGTGCTTCTGAAGAAATAAGACTTTGAGGACAATAGGAACTGTCTAGTCCATCTCTGTTAGGATTACAAAGCATTTTTCAAGGCTCTGACTGGTTGGTAAGGCTCTGGCCACATTTATATTTGCTTTTCAAAGGCATCTTGAGTGGTGAAATCTCCACTGGACACCTCTCGTTCGAGACTGCGTAATAGTCCATTTACAATCTGCCTGTGCAAGAACTATTTTAAAATCAAGTCTATGCAGGGCTGATATTCCTTTAAGCAGCAATGTTTGGATTCCTCTACTACTTAGGGTGCTGCGTTTGGATTCATTAGACCAAATAAAACCATTTGACAGTGCTGACCATTTTATCTTAAAAAGTTTTCTGAGTGCTTTGGTCTAAAATCGAGTCTCATTGGTATAATGAAGGTTTTTCGAGGAGACATTCAGAGTGCACTAAAGATTAATGGCAGTCTGAGTGCTCCCTTTACTTCACACCAAGGTGTAAGCCACAGCTCAAACAGGTGTAAGCCAGAAGTTTCTGTCTTGAATGCTGTTCACTTTTTTTCAGCTTATATTTATGATACTTGGTTACAAAACAATTGGACCTAATATTAGTGGATATTGATAATATTGTTGCATTTGAATTTGCAGTCTGACGTTTGCTTTCACCTACCCTCTCAGAGGGTGCTCAGAGGATTGTGTAGATTCAACACAGTAGATCCTTTAGCTTTTATGGAGCCACCTGCTGGTTTATGTCCAAAACTGAAAGCAATTCCAGCAATTCATCTGTCTGAAAGATGCCATTTATTAAACCTGATATAAACACTGATATAATGAAGATTAAAACACGCACACACATCTGTGTTTATACATGAGTGAAGCAAACAAGGTAAACCAGGCCTGGCAGAAAATTTACATTTATTTAGATTTTGTTCATTTAGATTTAAATGTATATATTGCGATAGTAAGTCGATGTCGATTCTATTTTATTTTATTCTATTATGCGAGGCTTTTGGTGTTGTGTCAGAAAGAGAAAATGCCAAGTCAATATTCAAATATGCGGAGTTTGGTACCGTTTAAATACTAAGAAGTAATAACTTTTTTATCAATTGATGTTTAAGGTATATTGCACAGGAATCCACTCACTTTTTTGTTATACTGTAGAAGAGAAACTGTGTGAAGAAATACTGAAAGTGTCTCACTATTATTATTATTTCTTTTTTATGATTATTATTAAGCTAATTCTCAGCGCCCAGCTGTTTTTATTTTGGGACTCGACTAGAGTAGCTTTCCACAATTAACACTTCTTCTTTTTTGTGATGATCACAACCCTTAAGTGTACTTAGGGGCACTTTGCAAGATTTGCAAAAACTGGCAGGGTTCCCCAAGTAGTCTTATTAATCTGTTCTCATTGTCATTCATTCATTCATTCAGTCAGTCAGTCAGTCAGTCAGTCAGTCGATCTAAGATAACGAGAGAGAGAGAGAGAGAGAGAGAGAGAGAGAGAGAGAGAAAGCCCAACTATATTTTAGACAGAAAGTGTGTAGGCACAATCAGCGCCTTACATGCACCTACCCATCATATGTAATACAATGTTTAACCACAAAGTGACAGTGTAACAGAAAAGGGTATTTCATAATCACATTCATTTCAAATAAATCAAATGTATATATATTTCTTAATTAACATGATTTTGAGCAAATATTCAAACGTAACAAAACTGTCACATAATTTCCAATCATCACTGGCATTATTATAAGCTGAAAGATTCATTATTAATATATTAATTCTGACAGAAAAAAGGTTTTTCTTTATTCTTTTGTTTTGTTTAGTTTTTTGCATTAGTTCTTATCTTAGATTTTTGAAAAAGAAATATTCCTAAAAATGAAAACTTGGTTGTTTTTAGTTGGACACCATAAAAAGCCAGAAGCAGAGCTCTCTGGCTGATAGCAAATAGTTGGATATACACTGTTTAATTCATTCATCACTGTTTGAGTTTTTTAATTATACAAATTTTTGATCATAATTAACCTGAGTGTTTAAGAAACATACAGTACCCATTCATATTTTTACACTAATGCAGGCCTCATCCCAGCTTTTAAGAAGGGGGATACACCGTGTGCTGGTGACCAGTCTGTCACAGGGCCAATGGAGAGAGACCAAAACAACCGATCACCAGTTAACCTAACATGTATGTCATTGGACAGGAAAAGGAAGCCAAAGTTCCCACGCAGACAGAAGAACATACAAGCTCTGCTTAGAAAGGCCCCAGCTCACCTTGTTGTGGGACAACAGTGCTAACCATTGCACCAACATGCCAAATGAACAAAACACCTGGGCCTCTTTAATTTGTTTTTTTGAGTAAGCATCATGCCCTAAATTGAAACAGAAAGACTGAAGGAGTGAAGAAGCATGGGGCATTAATATTAACTACTCATCTTAGATGCTCTGAAAAATTACATTACTATAAAACTAAGCAAAACACACAAAAAAAACAAGGGATGCTTATTTGGGTGAGTGCCATGTGAGTGTATGAGCCCCTTCCAGTTTGAGCCTCCTGAATTGCCAGTTACAGACACATTGACGCATACATAATTTCCACTCATAACTTTGGAACAGTTGACATTCACTGCTTTCATCCAAGTTTCTTGTAAGTCACTGCATGGTGTAAAAAAAAATAAAAATAAAAATTCCCCGAGGCAGGATATTTTTTTTTAAGAGACTTTCTTACAAAGCTTAGAGTTTTTAAAGATGCTTCTTGAACAGCTGTGCAGCACACAGGCAATTTGAGATAAGCCTCACACAGGGGAAGTTAATTAGCAATATGGATCAGGCTTAATGAATACATGAAGTGCATCGCAAGATGTAATAGCCACAGACGTGTCTATTAAATGCAACTTTTATTTGAAGTCCCATCTTAAAACTTATACGTATGCAGTTTCACTTTACAATCACACACATTTCCCGGATCCTCATTTGTATAGTACAAATCAGCTTCCACGTTGCACCCTCGCAGACTGTAGTGCCGTGGTTCACTGAATGTGCACGCTGATTTCTTTTATTTATTATTTCTTTTTTTTTTTCAGCGTGATGGGAAGTAATTTGCTGTAATGCGTGATCAGGGTGTTTTGAAAAAGCTATTTCATCTCCCTGTGCTGGTCCCTTTCTCTGTGGGGGAGCCCGGCTGTTCCTGTTCTATCAAAACCAACCAGTGAAGCTGAAAGATCCCGTTGAAGCTAAATGAGACTTCACACCCCTCTGCTTTCCCTTTCTCAACTTCTTCTTCTCACTGTGGCTTTCTCTAATTCTTTGTTTGTCTCACAGTCTCTGCTCTTTGCCAGTCACCGTCACCTGGAAACGCATAAATAAATTCGCAAGGAAAGCTAACTAAAAGGCCCAGGTTTTAAGGTGGGGGGGGGGAGAAAAAAATAAAACACATTAAGTGTAGTGGAAGTGAAATTAGATAAATGTCAATCACTGTGACTGTGAGTGCTCATCATTAGTGTAATTCACTCCGGCAGGTGTTGGCAGCCTCAAAGAAAAGTTTAAAGGGACAACAATGGTGTCAGCTGTTGTTATAATTATGTTTTCAGATGGTGAATAAGCGCTAAGTGTAACCACCCACTCTCTGCATTTGTTTTAATAGAAGGTTTGATGCTGCACCATTTCAGGCATTTGGCTCATTTTGCCCAGCAGCAGCTGTGTCCTTAACGTGATAATTCCAGTTGCCAGTGTTGAGCTGAAAAGAAAGAATAATAAGTATTCTTGTTTGCCAGATGGACGTACAATGGGTGTGTTTATAAAGACATAAAAAACTGAAATGGTGGTACAGATTTGAAAAAGCCGCTGTGAGAAACGTCAGAAATAATAACCAGGGTAGTTTGTGACTCTGACAGTAATTTAAAACTTCTTATTCTCTTATAGGGCAGTTTTCTTTAAAATGAACCAGTTTTTGGGTTAAATATTTGGGATTTGTTTCTCAAATTATTTTTCCAAAGGTCATGAATTGATCATGAACTGTTACGCACAACAAAACAGGCTACAAACACTGGGAAAATCTAAGGATAAAATGATAACAGCTACTTAGCTTGCAATGGGACAGAATTGGGATGAATAAAAAAATCAAATTCATTCACTGGGTATGGTTGAAAGGTCCAGGAAACTATAGAAAGCATGAAGGTAAGCTCAGTGTCACCATTCTTTTAACTCTTGGCGTCCACCAATTCAGGGGAAGCACCTAGCAGGGATGCACATGGCCGCTAACAAGCACCTAGCAGCTAATCAGCTGGTGCTAGGTGCTTCTCCATCTTCATCAGCTGGTTTTGAACTAATGCTGGACAAATACCATCCAGTGGGTTTTGTATTGTGGCCAAAAATAGCTGGAAGATTTAAACGAAAAAGTACAAATGTGAGCTGTAAAATCACAACAGTTAGCTGAGACATGCTGAGAGGGAGAGCTACAAATTATACCCTTCATCCTTTCATATTACACACAGTTAAATAACCAGTTAGTATAACAAAACCACAGACTACAAACACAGATATTTTACCATGAGCCCATATTCTAATGTACTTTTTTACTAGTAAAATCATAACCATCAATGTAATCTTTCTGTACCTGTAGTAATTCTCCAGTAGACATCCTAAGGTCATATAAAATGCTGCCATCACAATTCTGGAATTAGAAAAAGGCATTTATCCTGTCTGCTTTACGCAGCTTTCCAATGAATGCCAAATGCGACTTGGAGGTGTTTCTCTATACATATCTATACATATAAAGTAGTGCATGTGTTTTTCACAGTGCTGTTTTCAATCTTTCTGACTTAGTTTCACAAATTCATGTAGTTTTTTCCAGTGACGTCACTGATGAAATGAGTCAGTTGACCTAATACAAGTTGTGTATATTACAATCTTCTGACTGTACTTTTTGCACATCATGAATAACTGACTTCACTCAGTTATTTTAAAATTTTAGTTATTAGAATTTTAAGGCTCTTATTTGAATTTTAAGGTAAAAGTATTTTATCTTCATTTGTTATTTCATTGTTATTGTTATTTTTATGGTCATCGTGTCAGAATCGTGAACATTCGGCTCTAATATGTCATCACAGTGGGTCAAGAAATGAATTTAAAGAACTTTAAGGATGGCGCTGACATAAAGTAAAAAAGCACAGCAGGTGTAAGAGACGAATGCATCGAATAATGGTCGACTTTGAACTGAATTTACCTCTTGTGCCTCCTGTGAAAGTGCTCCGTTATCTTTACCAAGACAGTGGGTGACACATAGTCTGCCAGCAATTGTTTGATTTAATAGTAAATCAAACATGTAGAGAAAGAAATCGGAGAATTTCACCTCTTTTTGTGCTGTGAAATTGTGTAGAACAGGTTGGATTGAGATGTGCTCTGCTTCGCAGGGTTGCTCACTCAAAGCTGAAGACCTTCCTTTTCAAAAAGATGAACTAGGGAGAATGACATTCAGAATAGCTATAAAGTAGACATTTAATGCTTGAATGATTGCACCGATCAAGGCAAGGACATCAAATAATATGATGTGCCGTACCATGGCTGGTTTCAATCATACAAAAGGTCATAGGTATGTCTGCTTTGACAAGTGGGCTTTGCACCTCAAATTATGGGTTTAGGCAGAAAAACGGCAAAAACACCCTCTTTGCTCTGTAAGAAACATTTTCAAAAGCCAGACAGCTCAGCTTAGGAAAATTGTCATTTATACAGGTTACTTTTTCTATGGACAAAACACATGAAATACAGTGTGTCAATTACACACACACGCAAACACCCCTCCCAAAATTCCTATCTTATGTGAAGCTAAACTAATTTACCCTTGTCTGTACAACATGGGATAACTTATAAATAACATACCTGTTAGGCGGATTTTGCATTTTGAGCTTTTTTGTTGTTACACAGAATTAAAGTGACACACTAAAAGGTTAGAGCTATGGTTAGTAGCTGTGTTTACAAACTGAAATAACAAGCATTTATATGTCATCTGTAAATCATGTATCATCATTTCACCAGTTGGATTTCACCATGCTGGAATATAGAAATAAATTATATAGAATATAGTTCTTTGACTGTGCCCATAAAAAAGCAAAACCATTCTTTAAATTCTGTTGTTTTCCCCTTTAAATCTTAAATCTTGTGCACTGCTGCACCCTTCTCCATGGATAGGTTTTGACTGCTCCACAGAAATGCTGTGCTTGCCACTAGCAGGAGTGCATTTCCAGCTTCACAATTAGCTGCTGGGCACTGCTACTGGAGACACGTGGGGTTTCTTCTGAGTTTAACTCAGCTGCTGCTATTGACCAATGTTCCCAACCAAAACTGTAACAAATCACAAACCTCATGGTTGAGGATCTCCGGTGGCGATCAAGCCAAAAGACGGTGCGTCAGGTCAGAAACAAGACCAATGCCCCCAGTCACATAGGCCATGAAACCAGTAGGTGACAACCACCAGTTGCTACAAAAATAATGTGTATTCCCTGACCGGTTGAGAGCGGAGATTACTTGCAGTTGCTGTGAAATTGGCTACCAAAGCCCCAGTCGAGCAGGGTTTAGAGACTGATCACCAAACCCTCAGTAACTACCACTTGCTAGTGAAAAATGTGTATTGCCCCCAGTAAATTGGATAAGTGGAAAATAACTGATGGAGGGATAGTTCAAACATTATTTCTGCAATTCTATGTTCTGCTGCTTACAGACAAAATAGTTATATAGTTTATAGTAAATTGCAAATAAACACTCCCCTGTGTTCCACATAAATGTTTCAAATGTGGTGTAGAAATTTGACTAAGCTTGCAAAATCTTTCAGTAAAGTGTTGCACAGCGGCAAGCACACATTTTACATCCCCATCTGGGAGCTGCCCACTACAGTCACCAATCTTCTGCCATTAGCTGCTGAGCAGTTCCACTGGAGCCATTTGGGGTTTCCTTCTCAGCTCAAGGACAAATTGGCAACAGTTGTTGAGGGAGCAGGGAGCTCTTTTTATTTCTTTTCTCAAACCCAAACTGGCAACCTTTCAGTCATTCTCCAACCTCTAGGCTGCCTAGGTCTGACTTAATATTTTTCATTAATACTTTTCACTTAGAGTTGTGTTCAAGGCAAGCTGCAGTGAACTTCAGAGGCTGCTGAGCTGCACCACTGCAGCAGCTAGGGGTTAATTGCCATTTTCAAGGGCATCTTGCCAGAAGCTGTTCATTTGTAATGAAACTGTGTCAGACTGTGCCTGTGACATAATAACTATTCATTTAGGTAGCAAACGTAACAAAAAGACATGGATATATTAAAAAAAAAGAACACATACACACATTGTGACAAGAGACTGAGATAAAAATAAGATTTTTCTCAGAAAAATAAAAAAAATACCAGGCCCTCAACTGTCAACATTAATTTTTAAAGCTGCAAAGGATACCATTCTGTCTCCCATTTCACGTTTTTAAAGGTAGCAAGAAAAGGGAAAGGTAACAATCTGATAACCAGAGAGGGTGATGTGATAAGTTCCTATACAGTATTTCTTTACAAAAGCCTGCCAACACAGAGAAACTGCAGGAATGCATAGAGGCTAGGCACTATTCTTGTTTGTATCTCTATGTCTCTCTGCACGCACGCACGCATGCACACAAACACACATGCACACTTGCATATACACGTGCACATTCACTGATTTCCAATGATGAGTAATGGGCCATTTAGCACATTGATATGAAGCTGCAACATGGCCGAAGATGACAAAGACTACCGTCCTAATGCTCCATCATTCATTCCCATGTCTCATTTAGGGCTGTAGAAATCCCATCATGTCCAGCCGTTTCTTTCATTTACACAGAAAGATGTATGAGAGATTCTGTAGATCATTATCCGTGGCGCATAAGCAGGATATATGTAGAAATATAGTGCTACTGGCAGCACAATGACCTTAACTAATAAACCATTTAGGAGAGCTGGATGAAAAGTTCAGCAAATATTTGGTGCCACTGACAATGAAAAAAAAATCTCATTATATAAAAAAAAATGTTAACTGCTGCAGGATTTGTTTGTAAAGTAGGTAATATGAATTGCAAAAAGTTGTTTATTTTGAATCATGTTTAATTAAAGAGTTATCAAAGGTTACCTTTTAATGAGCCTCCCAACTCTCTTACTCACTGATTATTTAGATTTGGGAGCAAAAACTTGGTTTGTCAAAGATCACTATTTTGGGCCAAATACATTATAAAACATTAGAAAGTGCAATTCTTTAAGTTTCACCCATCTATGGTAATGACAGCAGCACATATTTTATATGCACAGGGCTACGACGGGTCACTCAAATTTAAAATGTAACTATAAATTCACCATCCACTTTACTATACTATAGTATACCTGTGCAACTGCTCGTTAATGTAGATATTTAATCATCCAATGACATGGCAACGACTCACTGCATTTAGGCATGTAGACATGGTTAAGATGATCTGGTGGAGTTCAAACTTAGCATCAGAGTGAGGAAGAAAGGTCATTTAAAGTGACTTTGAAAATGGCACGGTTAGTCTGAGTATTTTAGAAACACATGTACTGGAATATTCCCACACAACCATCTCTAGAGCTTACACGGGATGGTCCAAAAAAAATAAAAAACCAAGTACAAATATCCAGTTACCAGCAGATCTCTAGGCTAAAATGTTTTTTGATGCCTGAATTCAGGGGAGAAATGCCAGGCTGTTTGAAGCTAATAGGTAGGCAACAGTAAATAACCGTTAATTACAACCAAAGTATGCAGAAGAGCATCTCTGAATGTACAGCACATGGTACTCTAGGGAGATGGGCTACAGCAGCAGAAGACCACACTGGGTGCCCATCCTGTCAGCCAAGAACAGGAAACAGAGGCTACACTTAACGTGTGCTTGGGAAAATATTAAAATAGAAGATTGAAAAATTCTTGTCTGGGCTGATGATTCTCTTTTTTCTGCTGCCACATTTAGATGGTAGTGTCAGAATTGAATGTAAACAACATGAGACGTAAACAGCATGGATCAAACCTGCCTTCTATCTCCCTTCTGCTGCTGATCATGTCCATCTTCTGATGGCTGCTTCTCAATCAGAGCTCAATCCAGTAGACCAGCTGGTGGGATAGGAGATTTGTATCATGCATATATAGCCAACAAATCTGCAGCACATGTGCGATGCTTTCATTCCAATATGGACTACATCCCTACAACTCCTAGGGATGTTTCAAGCACCTTGAAATGGAATCTATGCCATGTAGAAGTGAGGCAGATCTGAAAGCAAACGAGGGCCCAACCTCGTACTAGCAACCTAATAATGCCAGTGAGTTCAGATAATAATAATAATAGCTTGTGCAAATGCTTTATCCATCCTTTGCCACTTAACAACTGTGAGAGATAAAAAGAATCAGTGTTTGGACGAGTGATGTGGAGTAGAGGGTTTAACCAGAACAAAGCATTTAATCAGAAAGAGATGAAACGTCTTCCTGATTGTTTCACAATGGTTATGTTCTCAGGTTTCCACACCTGGGGGAAATGTGTCACATTGCTCGATTGGTGGAAATGTGCAGACAGCCACTACTCCTGTTTAATGTGGCCAGGTTTGTTGTTCAAACATAATAAGTTTACATGCCAGAATAAGAAAAATCTGTAACCAGACCAAACATTTCTCATTATAATGATAAACAGAATTGACTCTGTGTAGTCACAGGCATCTGCTGCTGTAGAAATCTGACTGAGCTACAATATTATAGCAAATGTCACTTCAGGCTGGCTGGTGAGCTCATTAAACAGGTAAACAGCTACAGGTGCACTCGCTTTAGTCTTCACTAAATCATACAGCTACTGCATATGTGCACACATGACAGTGTAACATACCTGATGACTTACCTGTTTCTGCAAGTCTTTCTAAGTTGAAGAATCAATTCAAAATGTATTAAATACAGGTGCTGCTCAAAAAATTAGAATATCATCATAAAGTTGATTTATTTCACTAATTCTATTAAAAAACTGAAACGTGTATAATGTATACATTCAGTCCACACAGACTGATATATTTCAAATGTTTATTTCTTTTAATTTTGATGATTATAACTGACAACTAATGAAAACCCCAAATTCAGTATCTCAGAATATTAGAATATTGTGAAAAGGGTCAATATTGAAGACACCCGGTGCCACACTCTAATCAGCTAATCAACTCCAAACACCTGCAAAGGCCTTTAAATGGTCTCTCAGTCTAGTTCTGTAGGCTGCACAATCATGGGGAAGACTGCTGACTTGACAGTTGTTCAAAAGACGACCATTGACACCTCGCACAAGGAGGGCAAGCCACAAAAGTTCATTGCAAAAGAGGCTGGCTGCTCACAGAGCTCTGTGTCCAAGCGCATTAATAGAGAGGCGAAGGGAAGGAAAAGATGTGCTCGAAAAAAGTGTCCAAGTAAGAGGGATAACCGCACCCTGGAGAGGACTGTGAAACAAAACC
>VOQK01028417.1:0-11208 GCA_015052645.1 Benitochromis conjunctus
AGCCGCCATCACACCTCCGGGTTTAGCTTGCTTGGTGTTGGACCATTATTGGAATATTATGAGTAAGTGTGATGCACGTACATGTGTGTCTTTAGCATGTTTGCACACAAAAAAAGCAAGGACACATGCAACAGAGGACTAATTCATTGTCACTTAATAGGAGCTTGTGTTGTTGACGGTTTACAGTAGCCACCTACCTCGGGGTGAATTATAAAACGGCTGCGAGTTGCTATGAGTGATTGTCACAGTGGAGCTGGTCAGACAAAGAGCTGGGTTCTCAAATAGCTCCCACACACACACACACACACACACACACGCACACACACACGCACACACACACACACACACACACACACACACACACGATAAAAGAAACAAACAAACAAAAAACAGAGAGACAGAGCTCCATGTTGCTAAACTCTGTCTCATAATAACGCCGACACATTTTTAGAAAATTGTATTTGGTCTGGCCCAATTAAATTATTATTCACACTAGTTTGTATTAAAACAGAATTTAAATGGGGCTTAATAAGATTTAAAGAAAAGGCAACGTCACAGCCGGACCACCTACATACGTACACACACACACGCACATGCTGAAAACACATGCAAACACGTTGTATAACCAACAAGACTGAGAAAACAGCACTTTCCAAGTCGCAGGGAACCTTAATTTAATTTGCCATTGTTTGCTTCAAGATGAGACAAGGTCATTTGCATTTCCTCTCTGAGTACTTTTTTTAAGCTGCTACTCAGCCCACCAGTAGAGCAGAGACACACGCACGAGGCAAAAAAGCACCAAGAAAGCTTAGGCTTAGATAAAAAAATAAAAAAAGCATTGTTTTGGTGTGCGTGTGTATGTGTGTGTGTGTGTGTGTGTGTGACTGCTGGAGGTTGTCTGTGCCTACGTCTTTGTCTGTCTCATTATGCAGATACACAAGGTTACACTGGCTGCCTGCTGGGTGTCAGTGTGCATTAGTTGCAGTGTTTTACTATCTGTGCTCAGGTCTCCACATGAACATGTGCATCGCAGACAGGACTATTAAAAGCCAAGGTGCGCCCTCACCCGAGCTGTCTGTCAGTGTGATTGGCTGGCTCCGCGTAATCGATGGAGCCTGGCCCACAGGCCAGCCACCTAAATCCATACAGACGGCTGGGAAAGATGAGATGGTAGTGGAAACCATGAAATCTGTCAAACACACATGCACACACACACACACACACTCACACACAGACAGACACACAAACTCCCTCTGCACGCCGTGTTTAAATGGCCCCCCACTGTTTAAGACCCCATCGATCAGTTAGCGAGCGTGTGGCATTTTGACTTAAACCGTGCATGGATAATGGGCTTGGCAACTACCATACAGATAGTGTGGGACAGCAGCCCAAGGAACAGGCAGAGTGAGGGGAGGCGCTCATTAATCCAGGGGTGAGCTGACATGCCTTGACATTGCCAACAGGCTGCAGCTGGATTGAGGAGCATCTGGAACAGCCCTGCACGCCCCCATCTCTGCCTCACCCCTCTTTGAAGCAATGGCCCGGCCTGGTCTGGTGCAGTTGACTGCCAAGGCAGATGGTACATTGGGTGGAAACAAGCCGGGCATGAGACGTGCATGGGCAGTGATGTAGGTGATGGAAGCACACAGACATGCTTTGGCTTGAGCTGGTCGCGCTGGTCAAATTTACTTAGTCAGGGAGGGTAATGCCGGCTTCACGGCTGTGCATTTGGGATGACATTAGCAAGCCGAACAGTGTTAAGGGGGATGTGGGGATTGGTAGCCCACGATTTTTCTGTGTAAACCTGGGATCAGAGTATGTGACCCTGCAAATGGCCCGATCTAACAGGCAAACATAACTGGACATCAGTATTTGTCCTGCAGTGCAGTCTCTCATGGGCAGCTGAGTCTGTGTGTAGGACTCCTCACGGATCAGCATGTCATAACTGACACTGTGGCTTTTGACATTTCCAGCTGGACCACAATCACCTAACATGCCATGGCAGGATCCTAAAGAGAGAAACTGAACTGCGGTACCAGATTAACCTCCCTTGATTGGGTACAAGTAGCTTTTGATGACTAATGATAGGAAATGTTAATAAACCTAAAGGCATAATAGAGCTAGTTTGCTTCCCTTATGGCTCTACAGTCCTTTATAGTATTTGTAACATTGCAGGTTTCATCAGGTCTGTTAAAGTGACGGCATTTTATCATTCCACAAAAGTCACTTTTCCTTTTTTTTTTCTTTTTAAAGGATGCACGTCACTTTGTAAGACACGACTGCGCGCGCGCACAGCAGAACCCTGGCCAGTCATTCACAGTGAGCGGCATTACAGATGGTTTTATGGTGATATTTAGCTCACACATTCATCACGCCCTGCTGTCGAGATCTTTAAATGCAGGTCCGCAGATTCAGTTTGTTTTTGCTGTTCAATCAATGGCAGCGCTGACAGGGTCTTTCACCTCTGATGCACCAGCCCTGCAACACCTCTGTGTGTTCCCGCAAAATTACACCATCATTACAGACTAAGCACACACACTCACACACACACGCACTGGTTTCCAAACTCAATAAACTAATCACACACCCAGTACTAGCCAAATGGACATCAATACGCCACAATCGCAAATGTCAACGCTAATGAATGTAAATGTATTCGGTGTAAACTTGCACACACGAGTTGAACTGTTGCAGGGGAGACGGGTGAAACAGCGAGCCGAGGAAATGTACTGTAGCTCAACCAGACCTCATCCTCCTCCTTTCCCCTCAGGTCCGGCTCACTGAGCTTGACCTTGACCTTTCTGTGGCAAAACAACAACAGCAACGAAAAAAAAGAACCCCTCTTTTGGGGGGGACTTTATAATTTTGTCTCAGTAGATTTCTGTTCTCTTTTCTAAGTATACAGATTAGTTTCTACACATACACAGTCTCAGCACATCACCTCTCATTACCCAAGATGGGCACCAAATTCAGCTGCTTAATTATCCCAAAACAGAGAGAGGAGAAAATCGCTAATGACAGGCAGTATGATTGACATTACAACTGAGCGCGGGCAGAAACGCCTTGTCTGGTGCACATGTATATCTGTGTGAGCTAAACCCATTCTTTGAAACGCAGGGTGTTGCTGAGCAAAATCTGGACCACATATGGCTATATTCTTGTAAACACCAGACACTTGCATTCTAATTAACCCTCAAAATTGCATGAACTGGAGGCCACAGTTTGTGTGGGCGTGCTGGGCCAGCGCTATGAAAGAGAAACCTTATCGCGGTCTCATTGCTGGGACCTGAAGCGTAGAAGGAGACATCTGATAGGCTGACTGTTCTCTCTGCCACGAGGTTCCTCTGAGGCTGTGCTGTTTCGTATCAGCTCTGAGGGGGGACAGTGATGGTCTCATTGCCACTTTCTTTTTTTTGGGGGGGGGTGTAATGGCTAATTAGGCATTTCATGACTAAAGCTGCATGGCTATTCTCATTACATGCTACTCAGTACTCCCAGAGTGCCGCAGCATTGTGCTGAGGACAGGGAGCGGCCTCGGTTTCCAGCGTCTGTGGCTGTAAATTCTCTAGGTTTTTTTTTAACACTAACTGCATTAGCTGTTTCTTCATAGCTTTTGGCTTTATTAGAGTGATAATAACAGCATCCCCCACCCCATGCTGTGTAGATGTTTATTTGATTGTTCAAAGTCGTTTCTCCCTGACGTGATAGACGTCTCTATAGATGTTTCTGTGAGCTTAAGTCCTCACCAAGGCCCTGGGTCATTAAAGTGGTGTCTGTCAAACACCCTCCAAATTAGACACAGCATCATTTCATTCAAAGGGACAGTGTGTGTGTGTTGTGTGCGTGAGAGAGAGAAATTGGTTGGGGTGTGGGGTTTTTGTGCTGTTGCTTAGTGATAAAGCCGTTAATAGAGTAGCCATTGAAGATGTTAACCAGTCTTTATGCTGCCTGAACCCCCAGTTATCAGGATAATTTGACACTGGAGAACACATCACAGTGTTTATGTGAAATTAGGATTGTTGTGTGCATGCATGTGTGTGTGGAGGTGGAAACAATACATTTAATTTTTTTAATTTTTTGCTTTTTTTGGCTTGCTGTGTCGCTGTGTTTAAACAAAGGGGTTTTTGTTTCAGACATGCACGAGATGCTCTCGGAGTGTTTGTGCGCAGTTAAAGATAAGTGCTGATTTAAAGTCGTAATAACAAGGACAACAAGGGCTGTCCCCTGTTATTGTAGCGTGGCCAGTCATACTCGCACCTGGCTTTGTCTTCGGCTTATTCATCCTCGTACAGATGGTGCAACAATGAAGTGGCCCTGTGTCTCTGTTTGATTGCTGTCTCTCCAAAATAAAGGTGAATGCTTTAGAAACCTTTTGTTTGTTTGTTTGTCCCCACATTGTGCTACAAGGTACAAAAGTTTGACAAGAGATAAAGTTGTACGTGCTCGTTGTGTACAAGGTTGCTGAAGTCTTAGATACTGGCATTAAAATGATCTTTTCTGTCATAACTTACACATAATGTCTGGGGTTGAAATTCAGAGAAGACTGCACACATGATTCTCTGGGCACCTTGCAGGAAATCAAGCTGTGACACTTGTGCAGCATGTTTACACTGCATCAGCAGTCAGAGATAACAGCTCTGTTTACCCTGCCCAGGCTGCCTCGCCATTCTCCCGTGATAACACTTAATAGTTGCACACAAGTGTGAGGACACCTCGCTATGTCAATTAAGAGGCAGCTAGTGGATATCTGCATTCGGCTGCAGAGGGGCAACCCAGCTATACTGCAGTTGAATGGGTTTGCAATTGAAACCAAACCCTGGAAAGTAAGAAGGACTCAGGTATGTCATGTCGAGTGCAGGAGGTGTAGAGCTAACGTGATGTTCTGCAGTCGGTTTGATCTTCTGTATTATACTCCACACATAAACCGCCAGGCTACTGCCCGCCCAGTTCACCTCGGTGACCTCATACACCAGAGTGTGATGATGAGTTCCTGTGCTGCCCCTGATAAATTGCTCAGTAGGCTGGCCTGGAACTGCAGAAATTGCATCCGTCTCCACAGCAGATATACTAGCCAGTGCAGCTTATGGTTAGCGGTGGGGGGAGGTGCTGTGTGCTATATAGCGTTTTATCCAGATTTGTATTCTTGTCCGGCAGAAACACTCGAGAACCAGTGCCAAGATCAGAAGAAACCAGAATACAAATAAATGAAATGGTTCATGAAAGATTAAAGAAAATAACACAGTGTGAGCCATGGCTCAGCAGTAGGATAAACTGAACCATGCACAAACCACACAAACTGGATTGAGCGGCTCAGGAGCCGGTGCCACGCTGGTTCACCAGCTGCAATTCTTGGTATCCTTAACCCAGAGGACAAAAAAAAAATATTGCTTGGATTCTTTTTCTTGTACTTATCCTGTCATGGGGTCTGCTGTCACCATTACCCAGTTATTACACTCCTCTGTCATCTCGCAGTGAGTCCACTCCAAATATCAGCATGTTGGAATCGATGGACAGTCAACATGTCTGTGTGTGTTTTCAGGGAGGCGCTGTTCAAACTGGCTTTCAGAGGAAAAAAACAACATGCAGTGCAGATCAGAAGAAGGCAACCGATGATAGTGGAGACCCTTGTTTGTGTGTGTGTGTGTGTGTGTGTGTGTGTGTGTGTACTGATGTACAGCACTGTGCCATAAATAATTCACATGTCAATCAGTTTTGTGAATCATTAACCAAAGCTGCATGTCGGAGGGTTTTAGCCTGCAATAGTTTCTCCTCCTTTTTTGCTTTCCGGAGTTGCCTCCATCTCTGAATACTTTGTTCAACGTCTTTCAAGCTGTCAGTTTTGGCACGATGGAGGCTCAGAGGGCGAGACAATAAGTATGTGTGATTAAGCCCCAGAGTCACGCCTCAGTGGACCGAGGTCACTCTTTGACCCTGACCACTGAAGCCCTGCCTGTGTGTGTGTGCGACGGGGAGAAAGATGAAGCATTAAATAAAGGAGAGTGCGACAGACTGGTATTACCAAGACTCTGCTCCCAAGAAGGGTCAAATGTCGCCCAACCACACACTGGCCAGTGTGTGTGTGTGTGTGTGTGTGTCTGTGTGTGAGAGCAGCTGAGCCACCGCTGTTCTGACTGCTTTCACCAAAGCGGCTGTAACCAAGGAAATGCTCTCACCGCATTAGCGCTCCTCTCCCTCGTGTCTCAGTGGTCGTCTTGATTACCTCTCTGGTCATCCTTGTTACCTTCATTTACAGATCTGAAAGCGTGTGATCGATTGAAGGAGAGATGGGAGGCATTTATCCGCACTGCGAGGGTGGAGGTAAATTTTTGATTGGCTCCATAGATCAAAGCGAATATGTGTGTGATTAAAGAGCAGGATGAGCCCTCTTTCTTTCAGCAACAAACTTCAGAAGACCAAAGAGATGATGCAGGGTGAGGCTGAGGGGGAATTGCTAAAAGTCACTTATCTACTAGAATGGACAGCACTTAAAGAGATGTCATTAAAACGTGTGTGTGTGTCTGTGTGTGTGTGTATCTGTCTGTCTCAGCCGTCGCTGACAGAGCGAGGAAGGGCTCATTAAAAATGTAAGAGCTGCAAAAGCAAACGGTTTTAAGGTTGAAGTGTAAAAGGCACCCAAATTCTCAGTGTGTGCAATAGTGATCATTTTAGTGCTTCGTGCATCATGTGTCATCACCGCTAAGGTGAAAATATTAGAACTTGTGGTATTAAAGAAGGGGAATAATTTATACGCGTATTTCATGGTTACTAATGGGTTGTAGAAAAGCCATTCCCACAATGACTGCTTATATAGTATGCGAAGAGCATTTGAATGGGAACCAGTAAATTACTGTTTACAAGTCAATTTAAATGCATTGCTTTGAGGGTGTAATCAAGTGTGGGCCCAGCTGCAAATACTATAGAAGACTGAATGGTAGTGGCAAAAATGTAATATATTATATAAAGAAAGAACTAAAATATTAAAAAAGCACAGCAGCTCGGAGAGAGGAGGTCCAAAACATGAAACCAAAAGTCCAAATACAGGTACAAAGGGGCCAGACCCGAGAGACAAACTGAGACATGAGGGAGTCACAACAGTGATCTGACAGACTGAGGGAGAAGACAGGAATAAGAAGTGAACTCAGTCAACATTAAGGAGCGGGGGGATAAACAAACACAAAGGATGGACAGAAAGCCACAAGAGGAAATAATGTTCAAAATAAAACAGGAAGTGACTGAAAGGGGAATGACGAGTAAACACACAGTTAGACACAGACGGGGAAGTCACTGAGCAAAGGAACAAAGATTGAAAAATCCAAAGGAAGATAAAGCTGACTACAAAGACCATGAAATAGAGGTTTAGCAAAAACGCCAAGAAGAAACAATTAGATCTTAAACTTCAGAGGAAGTGACACTTAAATGAGTCTCAAACACAGACTGGAATACTGATAGCGTAATCCTGAGTATGTGCTGATACAACATCACCTAATACGATCTTTTTCCTCTCGTAAACGGCTAAACTGTTAATACATTTGTATGGATGCACTTTGTGTAATCGAGCCTTGTGTAAAACATGCTCAAACGCTCAAACAGATACTGGCCTCCTCTAATGGAGAAAATGCGTGACCCATAGTATGATTAATGCTTCTTTCTTTGTTTAAATTCTTTATTTATTGAACAGAGAGGATATTATATAATCAGAAACATTACAAACCAGTATTACAAAGTATTCTTTCTCATTGTCTCTTTTCGTTTTGTCCCCTTATATCCTAATATTTCTTACAAACTATTTGACAGGAACAAGGGACGTGGAAGTTACAGTTAGCAATATAGCAGTATTTGCCCAGTGCTTCTTTTTATTGGATAAAGAACTTTTAGAAAGGTTTCTGATCGGTCAGCATGATCCAGACACGAGTCAGGCAATTTTGATTTTTTCCAAAAGGTTAATTTAAGTCTGTGTAGCTACGTGAGAATGTCATTTGCTTCTGCTTTTGGTTTTTCACTATTGAACTGATACAAATGATGGTTGTTGGATCAGTGCATCCTTTTGAAACACTGGCAGTCACTACATACTGCATATAGTAGATGTTACACTGCAGAGCTTCAGATTAGATGGATACTACAAAAGATCGTTATTTATCATTTTTTCTGAATACAGACTTTCCCTGCCTGTTTTTTCCTGAAATATTTAAAGTAAGTGTACCGTCCTGTACACAGCGAAAATTGTCCAACACTGATCATTTCAACATCATCTGATAAACCTGTCTACCATTAAACAAACATCCATCTGAGGAGTAACAGCGTAACTGTCTTAACCACGTAATAGACTTTTCTGCTTTGGTGGTTTCTGTGGAAAAACATCTGCTGCTCTGCTCAGACCAGAGATCTGGATGCAAAGAACCAAATGTGCACTCTGAGCACTATTTCAAGTGATTTTTCTTACCTGTTCGTAATATTAAGTAGCTAAATCGATGATTAGAGCGCTGGCAAAATCAGATCTGTGCTCTTGCAAGGCTGTAAGCCATCAGAAAACACTTTAGATATCACTAATCATTTGTTACCAAGACCTTCCACAATTTCCTTTGTGCAACATTAAAAAAAAAAAAACTGAAACGGGCAAGCAGGAATGGTAGCCTAATGAAAAGACAGAGGAAGGAACTACAGAGGGAAAGGAAAAAGCCCATCTAATCTAAAGGCTTCATCTGTGGCAGGTTGCTGTGGTGCTCCATCTCTTGTAATGAACTTGATCCCAGAGATCTGCTGATCAAATGGTCTCCAGCCAGTGGCACTCCAATTTGAGAGACCAGCCAACAGTGGAGGACACAGCCATTACAACTGACTTTTTATTTTTAAGAAGACGGCCCACAAAATACCATTTGCAGAGTATTAAGAAGAAAAATCCTTTTGTTCTCGTTCCCATGGGGTTCTGTGAATTTCAACACTTGTGAAAAAAAGACTCTTGATGCAACTCTGAAATGTGAGAAATTGTAACAAGGATGCACAAGGCTGAAAAGCATAGTCTGTTTACCCAGTTGGAAATCCACAACAAACAAAGACATTCTACTCCTAATAAGACGCATTCAAGCAAGGATAAGCTTAGTGGGGGGCTACTGAGACACGCAACACACACAAAGAAAGCTGTTAAGATCCCTGGGCAGTTGTAGAGACTTTCTGCTGGAATGTGACTGAGAGGAGACATCCAACCCTCTTTAAAGTCCTGTCGGTTATATCTGCTGCACGTCTGAAATCAAATACGTCTGCAGAAGTTAATAGTTATGGAAAGGCATCCTTTTCTTTGGCTTTAACTTTTCAATAGTTTGTCAAATTTTCTGATAGTTTTTTTATGAATCCTGTCTGATGTGGATCCCCTGTTGTGTCTCGTCTATGCCTCAGCTGTTTGTTATTCTTGACCAACAAACACGCACGCATGCACAGACACAACTAAGCCTGCTCCAGGTCCTCCCACTTGGTACACTGTGGTGAAGGCTGAAGGTAATGGCTTCCATTTTTCCTTAATGCCAGTGGGTCAGGGAGAGATGGCAGGCCAGCGCTTCATTACAGTAGCACAGCAGGGCCCCGTGTCTCCTGTAGGGATTCATTATGTTGCTGCCGCCCCATCAAACACACCCAGCTGCATCCTGCACTCTTCATAAAGGTTTCTATATATCGTTGGATAATGATCACCAGGACGGTGCCATGGAGCAGGACATGGGCCTCCTCTGTGCTGCGAGGCTGCCACTTCCTCTGAAGAAAGCATTCTGCCTCAACCGTGTGCACAGGCGGCAGCGGCCTCGATGCTGAGCCTAACGTAACTTTTTTTTTTAAATACGAAGACAAGCACAAATCAGGATATTTTAGAGCTTTGCAACCAGCAATGAAAGGTATCCAAAGTTTCACTCTGTAAGTCTTTGCACACCAAGGCCAAACATAGATTGTGCAGACACAGCTGACATACCACCTGCTAAACAGACAGCACTGTGCTTTCACTGATCCTCAGAACAGAAAGTATTTTCATCACTTTAAAAGCCTCTTAGTATTGCATAAAATAGCCAGTAGTAGTTAAAACACATTTTAAGCACATCAGGTCCATTTTTCTTTTTTTTTCCTTTTTACTTCTTTTCTATTGAAATAGAGCAACAAAGGCAGAGAGGTGCTTGCAGTAACACAAACACACACACACAGATCATACACAGGAGCGCCCATTTATTACTTCCACGTGCAGAATCCACAAGCAACACAAAGAGGCTATATTTCAAAACGCACACACTAACTGATTAATGGCAGCTCATAAATAGTTACTGGGCCCAGGTGCAGGGCTCTCGATTTTCTTTTGTCTGCAGCATCCTTGTGCACATCACATTCATACTGATCCACTTTCTCTTTTCGGCTCCTTAATAAATCGCGCGCTGCCAAGGCAACACTTTTTAAAAACTGACTGTGTATGCAACATTAATTTACACAACAAAGGTGAATTCCTGTGGCAGTTTATTTCTTTTGTTTTAAATTCACTTTTTCTCACTTGGGTTGCGGGGTCGTCTGTGCATAGAGTGAGCTCTCTAACCCCAGGACGTAGCAAAGTCATTTAAAATACATTCTGCTATTTGAAAAATGTGTGCAGCAGTCATTTGGAAAATAAGTACCCTGTTCGTGCTCCACCTAATGAATTCATGCATTTTGCACTTTTCATTATACCTGTGGTGTTCTGTGGGGGGTGGGGGGGTTCTAAAATGTGGTTTGTCAAAAATGGTCTGGTTACATGTTTATGTATAAATATACTATACGTTTATTCAGTGAGATCCAGTGAATGAATAAAAGCTTTTTCTAAGAAGTACAATAAAATTAAACGACTGTCCTTGGTGGTGCTTAGCGGTGAGGTTTGAATAGATACACCGGTACAGTCATTCAATGTAGATAATAAGTCAAAACAACCCTAAAAAATGACCGTTTGTAACTTCGCCTACAACAGAGACACATCTTTCTTTCTTTTTTTTACATTTGTGGTTGTTTTTTAATCTCTTTGTGGTGATTTTTGTCTATGTATGATGGTTTTGCATCTCTTTTGTTATTTTATGTTTCTTTGCTGTCATTTTCTCTCTTCGTGTATTTATCTTGGTTCTCTGTGCGATTGTTTTGCATTGCTCTGACGTTTTCTGTGCCTTTACTTTATCTTTCTTTTTCTTGGTTTTGCATCACTTTACATCAAGGTGTTTT
>VOQK01028417.1:19723-34771 GCA_015052645.1 Benitochromis conjunctus
ACATGTTTTCCTTTTTTTTTTTTTTTTTTTTTTTTTTTTTAAATAAAAGACAAATATGAGTGTAATTATGCTAAAGGGCAGCAGCATTATGAATGGGAAAATAATAAACACTGGTTTGATGTGAAGTACCTGCTTCTAACCAATTATCAGATTTGAGTGTTTTTTCGTTACTTTGAAATATGACAAAGGTCTAATTGGTTAAAGTGATCACAGCGAGTGTGAGTTTTGCCATCTTACCCTTTAAAGTTTGTCGTCGTCTTCTTTTGAGTCTCTCTGGAACATTTGCAATAAAACTGGGACACATTAGGGACTCGAAGCCCTTCCACTATTCACTGTCTCATCATCTCTGAGTTATTATGATAGCCTCGCATACTCAGCAGAACTCATCTGATTGGGACTGACACACTCTCTCCACGCCTCTTCACTCTTATTCCTCTCCCTAGGAAAGAAGGCCTGGCTAAGCCGGTCTCTCCATGCCATCTTCTGCTCTGACAAATGCTGACTGTGGGTTGATTATAAACAGTCTGCTACTTGGGTGTACAAGGAGGTGAATGAAGTTGGCCTTTTACAGCTCAATGGCAACACTGCACAATTCATTAAAATCCCTGTATCTGAGCTAAAATAAAAAGAGAGTTTTTGAGTTTTCTGCTTTTATGTGATTGCTTTTTGTTCCTTTATTATGCCAGCAGCTCAGAGGTGTTCAGTTTGCCATGTTAAGGAGGCATCCTAGTTGTGCAAGCAATGAAAAGGTTCGGCCTCTCTGCAAGCCATCATGGTGTCATGTCAGCTTCTTATATCACACTGTCCATTCCTCATAGGATTAGACCACTGAGGCGTGTAAGACTCCTTTGAAATTAAGCTCTTCCACGCTGCAGTGGAATCTAAAAGATTGTGTAATTTTTCTTGCACAGGCCTGATTAGTCCACATTATTTACCCTGTATATAGTTCAGTCCATGCAGTTGGGCTAGAAATGAATTAAAACAAAGAATTAAGTGATGCTGCTTTCATTGCATCCCA
Source organism: Benitochromis conjunctus (assembly GCA_015052645.1). NCBI lineage: Eukaryota > Metazoa > Chordata > Actinopteri > Cichliformes > Cichlidae > Benitochromis > Benitochromis conjunctus. The sequence goes on from VOQK01028417.1 coordinate 20,742, forward strand.
TTCTTCTTCACTGACAAAAACCTGCTGCCTATAATTGATAATGCTCACGATGCAACTAGTGGGGTGAGAGATTTTGGTGTGTGTTGGCAGCAAATTTAGCTCTAAGCCTCTAAGCTCTAAGAAGCTCACTTATGTCCAAGGTATGAGTTGAGGAGGCTTTGTATCCTCTCAGTTTCCAGCTTTTTCCAGCTCTTGTTTTTACATATGGAGTTGAAAAGCTGTACACAGACTTTGATGTGTAAAATTGCTGGAAGCCCTTCTTAAGATGTTCTTTGCTTTAGATTTAAAGGACAAATTGATTCATTTTTAGTTATTCCCTGAATTAAGTTGCTTTTTTTCTTTTGGCAGATTTTTTCACTCCTCCCTCATTAAAAACTCGCAGAGATGGAGTCAGCCCAGGCTGCAGCTTATCTGATCCAGACGCTTAGCCGCACTCTCTCCTGGTCTGATTGATAAAATCCAGCCCTCATTCTGCTCACCTGATACTTACTCGACGCTGCTTCCTGGATTTCATTTCTGTGATATGCAGGCAGTGCTGTTGTTCGCGTACCCACCCTGGCTTTGTGTCCAGGTTTGCTCTGAGTGCCATCATTTTCAGCGCCGTAGAGAAGTGGCCTTGGGTTGCATACGCACATGTGCGTGTCTTTGTGTTTCTTCCACAAAAGCTGAGAATACTTTGATAAAGAAGGTGATTAAAGTGTCATTAGCTTTAAGTTGTCGAGCCTCCACAGATAAAACACGGGGACACATGGGGAGCTGGGACGGCTGAGCTCTGAGAGGGACAACGGGATGCTTGACAAACCACACTCAGGAGATAGCTCGCCTTGACCCGTTCATACTCCTTTCTTTGTTTCCTTCTCATCGTTCTGATGGTTTTTTGTTGTTGTTTTTCCCCTCCACAACAGTCATTCCCAAAGTCCCCAGTGTGCAACTAGAGCATCACTGCAAGCTTCCTCCCTCCTCATCCTTGTTGACGGCAACTGTTTGCTGCCCACACAAAGCATCGATTTGATACTCATACAGCTCCTGCATTGTAGCTCTCATATGAGCATTGTTTCCCGCTGACCATGAAACTGCTGCACTTGAAAGCAGAAAAACTGACATCTCCCAAAATCAATATGGCGTAATAAAAGAGATGTTTGCTATAGTTTTCTAGAAAACTACCCACTTTCAGAAATCCAAGCTTTTCCTGTAACCCATTGCTCCAAACCTGAAACACCTGGAATTGTAATGGAAATGCAGTGGGCACTCAGAATGACTAAGAGCAGCAGTGATAGCCTGTAGCGCAGTCGATAACTGCTTGGCAGCACGGACTAGGAGACTTGACTCAATTTGTAAAAGTGAGCCACTCTCTGGCTGCATTGGTGCCGAGGATCGTGTCGTCGGAAAGCTGACCATCACAAAAGTGCAGGAGGGGACGGTTTTGTTTATTACAAAGCGCCACAGCTTTACAGCGAGGAGTGCATAATTGATCTAAGGACACGTGAATCATTTCCCACTGGAAGGTTTGGTCAATTACAGGTCATCTGTGCTTTTGTTGTTCAATACATTAAAAGCTCTGTTCTGCCACTGTTGGACTTTTAAAGCTGTCCAGCTCATGATTCAGTTTTATATATGCAGCATATGGCAACAAATCAAAAGTCTTACTGCAAATGGAGGCACTTCAGCACTGATGAAGGAGCTAAATTGCACACTTGAATCACAGGGAGACTGTTTCTGTAAAATCTCTACTGCCACCAAGTGGTTCCCATTTGGCATACAAGTAAGTGTACATACAATACAATACCATGTGCAGTAACTGGGATGTCAGAAACAAACTGCTATTCTATCCATCCATCCATCCATTTTCTTCCTCTTAACCAGTTCAGGGTTGAACAGAGCCATAGAGCGAAAGGTGTGGTACACCCTGGACAGGTTGCCAGTCTGCTGCAGGGCTAAACAGCTGTCTTTTTCTTAGTGAGATTTGATTCACATAATCTTTCCTACATTTTTATACTTAAGTAGTTTTGCATGACTAACAGTTCAAAATCATCCTTAATGTTAAAATACTCAAAATAATCTGACTGAGAGGGACCGCAGTCAGTCCGAGTTGGACCACAGTTGCAGACTGGTTGCCTCCTAACAGGTGACATATACAGTCGCTTGCAATCAAAAGTGATCATCACCCAGAGGTTGAAGGTGTTGCAACATCTGGGCAGTGTTGGTCTGTAACTACTTACAAAACTCGCTGGATAACCCCCCAATTTTACATAGTTGCAAGGAGGATTCTGGTGTGTGCGAACCATAAGTGCGCCATGTAGTAAAACGTTTGCAAATCGCTGCTCTGAACTGAAGGTTTGAACAGCAGGTGGGTGGGGCTTCTGCGCTCACAGCCAGAGCTGTGCACCTGAACTGACCATGTTGGTGACGTGCATACATGATGTCTCCACACAAAGCCAAGAGTAGAAAAACCATCTAGAACAAAGTGTTTAGAGCAGTCTGAAGCCTGAGCTTTTAGCTAACAGGAATTAAATGTACATATGTCGACCTCATTACTTGAATCTGCATTTACCAACAGTGTGTGCATGACAGAAAATAAGGAAAAGCACAGTAGGTCTCCTTTAAAATTGAAAACATTCATAGATCGGCATTGTTTTCATATGCATTTGTGTTGTGGTAGTATACACTGTCTCACGCATTTTGTCCTGTATCTTCTTTGCAGTGTTCATCATGGCGACCGGACTGCTGGTGTACCCTTTCGGCCTGAACTCCTCCCTGGTCCGGTCCTTCTGTGGAGACTCTGACATCTACTACGCTGGGGAGTGCCAGATCGGCTGGGGCTACATGCTGGCTATAGTGGGAGTCATGCTCACCGTTTTCTTGCCCTTTTTTGCTAAATATGCACCAAAGGAGCAGCTGTCCCCTACCCCGCTGCCCACACTCTTATAGTTATGTCTTGTTTTTCTTATCTTCCTGACGACCCTCTGTAATCTGGGCTTAATGTCACACGAAGACACCTGCATCGTGTTTTTGTTTTAAAGACGATGCTGCTTGGGAAGCCCCCTCTCAGCAAGAACTAAAGCTGACGGCAGAAACAAGAAAACAAACCGTCTTCCTGCGTCGCTTTGTAATTAATCCAGTGAATTTAAACGGGACATTTTCTGCTCTAACAATACTCTGCGGTTATGATTAGTCTTTTCCAGTTTGACACATCAGTTTTCTTCCAGGCAGGTTTGGACATGACGCAGTCAGAAGATGCAAAGTCTGATAAAACTAAGAAAGTGACCGCAAACATAACAAATATTAAAAATCTTAGGATGTCCTCTGTTTTCTTTTTTTTATGGCGGAAATTAGTCAGCGTACAGTATGTAACATTCCAACACTGGAAGCATGAAAATAAGTGGTGGTATGACTCAAGCGATCGAATAATATTTCACTAGGTTTTCAGAAACATTCAACTTTGAAAACAGAGCCAACGAGATCAATCAAGTGAAAAAAATCCACACATCAGGACCTGCGTGTCTGGCTGAGGTGTTTAGACTGTAAATACGGTGTGGATTTAACCGAGCTGACGTTTGAGCTTTCAGAACAACACATTAATGAGAGAACGCTGACGCTTTGAAGGATTCTTTTTTCTCTCCTCTGAATTTGTCTGCCTCTCGGTTTTTATGACCAGGCTAGCGAACCAGTGGGAGTCGAGGACACGTCACAGCTTTCAAAGACATCGCTTTTTAGTAGCTGCCGCAAAGAACGGGACAAAACACACAGCGCCAGACCTGCTGTGAGGACGAATGGAAAACTGTCTCTTCAAAGAGGCGACTCGTGATGACTAACGAGTAGTTGTTTCAGAATGGTGTTGTAAAGAAAAAAAAAAGATAAGATACTGCATCCCTTTTTGTCAATGTTTTCCCCCCAGATCTATTTCGTGTAATGTAACTCGCTTGTTTTGTTCCGTCTTACAACACACAAAAACTAAAACATTTTAATTCAGGAACAAAATGATTGCAAAAGGCAGGGCCGTGCAGGAATTGTCTCTAAAGATGCATGATAAGATGGGCTTCGTCAACGGTGGGACTGATCTAGATTTTAAACATGATCTGACCAACTTGTGCCTTTTAACATAACCAAGACAAGTGTTTAATACGATTATCAGGTAATCATCTTTTTTCTGCTGAAAAATGTTGGATCCTGTTGTCTGATGTTATTTCTTATTCTAATTTTTTTTTCCTCACAGCGTTACTCCTGTACTCGATGCAGTATGATCTCATTAACTTGAGAAAATGTTCTGGTGGGAAAAAAAAAAGATGTCATTGAATACTTGGAGATAATAAGAGAGAGAAGAGGGAGGGGAGGAAAAAAAAGAGGAAAAGCAACGTACTTATGCCCTGAGACGTTTTTGCTAATTATCTGGAAGCGATAAATCACTTGAATTGCTGTATTAAGAAGTTGTGACATGCAGCTAACAGATTAATTCCTGGCGTCCTTGTATTATGTGGTTTAAAATAAATTTTGAGTGGTGGAGGAGGGAGCTGTACAAACTGAACTTTGGTTATCTCTGCAGAGCTCATGTGAAAACGTGGCTTAAAATAATTCCCTCCCTTAAATAAGCTAATGTGTTGGTGTGTTTTCATCAATCCATTCCTCCTTTTAAGCATTGGCACCATTTCTGTCATGTTGCAAGGACAACATTTCTCTGCATCCTGTCCCTGTACACTGCCAGTTTCATCAAGCTAGACTCCCTTTTCTAGTGGGTGTTTGTGCGTATTCGTGTTTAATATTGGGTTGGAGTTTGATAATGGGTTCAACTTTTGAAATAATTCCCAAATTTGGGTTCCCATAAAGACATGTCCTGACACGAAGAAAATTACTGTGATTTTTTTTTGCCATATTCAAAAGATCAGGAGCGATCTGTTGGTATTGTATTGGACCTTATACTGTGCTCGACTGTGTGGGAATGACTGGCGTGACTGCACTGGACTTATTCCCCTCTTTGTTGAACCGTTGTGTGTAAAGTCTCAGCACTGGTGTTTTTGCTAGAGTAGAATTTCTTGTTTTTTTCCATTGTGATGTTTGACTGTAAATAAACTAACTGTACTTGATATCACATGTTATTCCTAACTGCCCCGTTTTTCAAAGATATATTTTGAGATATTACCTCATCATGTCTGCTTTTACCTGAATTAACCTCTAAACAATGTTCTGCTGTTTTGTGAATTTTCTTTGTAATAAAAATATTTCGTAAGTTATAAAAAAAAATAAGAGAGGTTTTACTTTCCGTTAAGGTTTCGGTTAAATTATTTATTTTTGTTTAGGGATAAATGCAAACCAACATGAACACAAGCATGAGCTCAGCTGTTATAAAATACAAGGGAATGGAAACAGCACCCTCTACAGGTCAAAAACTTCAACAGTTTAAGTGTTAAAACTACATGGGTTTCTAGCTAAAACCAATTAGAGAACACAGCACTAAGCTTGGCTCATGCGTACACTCAAACACGGTTATGCTCTGCAGCTGTTGCTTTTCTGCTCAGACTTCACTGAGTGATTTGACCAGCACCCGCATTTCTGCATCACAGGCTTTGACAGCGTCTTGAGCATTTCTCAGCTCTGAAGGCAGAGCCGGCCTCACACACACACACATCAGGACATCTTTGCTGCGGTCATAGTTACCCACACACCGATGGACCTGACCTCGGATGAGGCGGGGCAGTACCTGCTCCTGTTGGACCAGAGTCAGAAATGAGTCAGCGCGGTTTTATTTTTGGAAATAGTTTCAAAATGGTTTGATCATATGTAGAAGCCTTTGTAAACATTACGTACTTGTATGCACTTAAAAAAAAGAAAAAAGTACTACCTCTTTCATTTCTAAGATTTTTATATATCTGGTCCGTTTTAGATCCTAAAATTAGATAAATCCCACCCCAGATAAAAAGTAACACGTGACATATTACACCATGTCATCATTTTATTTGATGAAGACTAAAACAAAATGCAGAAGTAGTTTATAAGAAGTGCACTGATACTGTTTCACAGGAATTAAAAGTGTAAGTAGCAGCCAGTGCTGATAATCAAATGAATTTGATTAATGGATCATCAGTATGTGAGAGCAGACGTTTTGGCAGTTTGGCCATTCAGATGTGTGTTACCACACGGTTTGAGAGACATCAGCAGTGATCTTAGAGAAACAATTGTTGCTGCCCATCAATCTGTGAAGGGTCATAACGTCATTTCCAGACAATCTTAAGTCCACCATCACATAGTCAGAAAGATTCAGTTAGTATGTTAAATGTTAAAGGGTATACTTACTTTTTTGCACACGTTTTTTTTTTTTTTACTTCAAATTTTTCTTAAATATTAAGAAAAAATACATATTTTTTCTAAAGTAAAGAAGTTGTGTTTTAATAACTTTAGAACCAGGCAATGAACAGGTGTTTTTTTTATGTCCTGAAACATAAAACCTTAAAACTAAAAGAGGCTTTCCTTTGCTTTTCTGTATTATAAACCATGCTGTCCCTGTAAAACTCATTTTACATTCAAGCCACATTTGTTTGAATTTTTTTCCCCCGACTCACATTTTCATAAAAGACACACTGCACAACCTCTTTCCCATCTCTCAGGAGGAAGTTCTTTGCTCCGTAGCGACCAACTGTGACCGCAGAGTCTAGAGTAGCTGAGGGGGAAGTGAAGCCTGTCAGATTAATGGTGTTTTTCTTCAAAAAAATAAAAAAACTAGTGAGAGTACAGCTGGGACAACAAATCAGCTCACCGAATATCTCAAATAAATAAGGCACTTTGTCTTTAAACTGACTCCAGTGCCTCATGCCATCAATAACTGCAGTCAGGATCCTCAGTGAGTGCTCGGTGGCTGGTTTCACTGGAAATGCTTCCTGCTCAACACACACAAATGTTGCATGGTTCAGCTAAAGTGCATTGAACATTAATTGAAACTTGTGGCTACCTGTAATAAATATATCATCTATTTTTTGTATAAATTCGTACCTGAGTTGGAGTTGGTCGTACAGTGTTTTGTGGATTTGAGCTTGTTTTAACCTCAAAAGTGGATCTCAGTGGCTCAAAGCTGTTTGTAAATTTCCAGGCGTTCTTCTGTGGCTCCGCAGCATTACCAGAGGGCCTCCTGGGTGGTGGAACTGGAGGAGGAAGAGCTCTAGACTGCTGGGAGTACTGATGTGTGGAACTGACTGTTCCATGGGATGCCTGCCGACCCATCTGAGATAAGCCTGTATGGGGCACTGGCTGGCTTTGTGCACTCTTACTGCTGCAAGGGGCTTGATATTTGCTCTGTCTGAAATTGATGACAGAGCTGGAATCCTGCTGTCCCAGTGGGTTGCTGGGTTGTCCCATCACTGAGCTGAAATGAAAGCCCAGCATTCAGCAAACAGCAGTCCTGTGACATCCTTTAAACTTTTAAAAAGACAACATTTGAATTTCTTAGGTCTCTGTCCGCTAGGCACTAATTTAAGTGCCTGTAAAAATCACAGCTTAAACAAGAACCTTGAAGTGTCCACAGTTATGAAACCTTTTCCACATGTCATTATCACAGATCAGTTCATCAAGTTAAACACCATGTGAGTATATTTATGAGTAAAGAGACAAGCTACAGTATAACCAATGATCAGTTAAAGACACCTTTTCTCTCTAGCTTTGTATGGATGAGGTATGTGTCCATAGGCTCTTGTTGAAGGGGCAGGTCCAGGAGCAGGTCTGTTGCTGCCATACTGCTGGGCTGGAGCAGCCTGTGAATTGCTTTTTCTGTTCCACTGTTGGCTTTGAGGGACACCAGAAGGGGAACCAGAGGACTGGTAATACCCAAATGCACCTAAAGAAAAGGTCAATTCTCATACGTAACTATCACAACAAACAGCAGCTTCTGTCTGTAGATGTGAAGGGTTATATAAATGACAATGATTTACAATGCTAGCCAATGTTCTAAAAACATGTAAACTCAAGCACACCTAAAAGTATGTTTTGGATACACTGACATCTAGTGTTAGAAATAAAGCAGAAGCTGAGAGCCTGAGAGTTCACCTGCTGTGCTGTGAGATATGGCTGAGCCGGTGTTTGCCGTGTACTCGCTGTGAGAAAAGAAATCAGTCTCAGAGGGAAGAGATGTCAAAGGAACCCTGTTTCGTTTCTTCTGGTTAAAGAGCGGCACAGAGAGGCAGCCTGGAGAACAAGTGAACGAAACACAGCGCAACATGATGCTTAATGACACCACATACTCACTGACTGTTCATTATTTAACCTATTTAACTCCGCATGTACAAATGAAGTCCACAGCTTGCCAGATTTATCCACACACAAAGGTTCTATCACACAACCTGGCTGGAGTCAAAGAAATCAATGACTACGCGGTGGAGATGAATACACTGGTGTGCAGACTGTGAAGTTAATCATTTTTTACCAACCTGATGTAGTAGGCCTGGCTGCCTGGTTTTCCTGTCTCTTCATTGTACTTGCTTAGACAGCAGTTTATTTAACTGGCGGGACTTTTTAGCAGGGAAAACAAAGGTAAAAGAAAAAGACCTTACTCTTGGTTTTCTGTGTAGTGCTCGAGGTTAACTTGGAAAGCAGTAAGCTAAGCTAATATATTTTGCTCTGGCTCACTAGCTAAAAGACTAGCTGTAATGTTTTAGACACTTCATACAGTTACTGCCTGAAAGTGTCGTGCTTTTACAGAACCAAACCGTTTTCTCTGATCATTTTACATAAATGTGTTGGCGAAAGCTTGACAAAGTATTACAAAAAAACAAAGACGGCAGAAGTGATATTCAAAATTTAGCACCTTCGAAAGCGCCAAAATTCTGCACTGACAGGTGTTGCCTTCACGGTCTATAAGCAAGCTTGGACTTTGTAACGCAGCCTAAAAATAACGGAAATCACAGCTGGTGAAAAATAATGACGGTGACGTCTATATTTTTTGTGAGCTATTACCTTTTGTTTGTGATGTTTTTTGATCATCTGCTTTTGGCTGTTCTCTTATACACAAGAGGTCGCCACTGTGGATGGATCCACATATTTCATTTTACACTGAATGTCATTTCTGATACGACCCACCAAGGCATTTGTATCCCCCCTTGAACCGGGAATAGTTCTTGTTTTTAGCACTGTGGTGCTGTATTCAAAATTATTATACATATAGTACTTATGGTCGGAATTTTAGATGCAATTATAAAAGGTCATTGTTGTCATGGTAATTTGTGTTTTTTAATAATTTCTTTCACCCCTTTTTAATGACTTTAAAAGGTTTTAAGTTCTAATTTTATTTCTAATACACACTGGGTCAAATGTGTACATGCAGCCTCAAATACATGAATACACCTACCCTGATATGACTGAAACTTTTGATAGCCGTCATCAAGCATCTGTCATAATTCTGGCTGAATTTTTAACCATACTTCTTGGCAGAATTGGTCGAATTCAGTTACATTAGTTGATTTTAAAGTCATTAAAGATGTATGTAGTGCAATAATTCCACTCTGGAAAAAGAACAGTTCAAAGAAATAATTGAAAGTCCAAAACTATTATCACATTCATGTCCAAGATGAGTGTATCTTCTAACCACAACTGCATGTGACATAATTTCAACATTCCAGGTTTAAAATTATTCTAATTAAAGCAGGTGATATTTTAATAGTTATTTGGCCAGCAGCTGATACACATGTGATATGTTAGTATACCCATAATGATAAATTAGAACATTCTGCAGCAGTGATTTTCAGAGTTTTTCTATTATGTCTCGCTTCAGAAGCTTCAAAGGTTCACATTTATGCACTATAATTGTGGTCAGTCATTAACAATAAATAGGAATTAAAGTTTAATTTGAGCTAGATAAAAGTCAGTCTGACCTTTAGGCTGCCAGGCTGGCCTTTATTTAACCAACTTGTATTACCTCTACAGACATAAATTACATTACTGCACATGGGTTAGGAAGCTATAACAGAAATATAATGACTGCAGGTGTTTTGTCCTTTAAGCAAAGAGAAATTTTACACTCATGTTGTTAAGATCACAATAGTTGCAGCATTATCATCCCCACATCAAAAGATGAATATGACTGAATCTGGGTGTGCAAAGCATGACTTCAGTGGAATATAAAGCAAGTCACGACTCTGAGAAGGGAAATAAACATGCAGATTATAACATGATTAGCATTTCACACAAGCGGAGACAGAAACAGTAGGATGTGTGTGTATTTGTGTGATAACAGCAATCTGTTTACCCCTGTCTTCCAGTAGATGGGGGAGTGAGACAAAGAGCAAACTAACAGCCAGCGGGCTTCCTATGTTACTTTTCAAACCTACTTCCACACACGGCTGTCATTCATTTCTCTTAGTGTGCTGTTTACCACAGGAAAACATGGATTTCTCATCCTTACCCAAACCCAAATAACTAGAATGTACTAAAATTTGTGTTATAAGCGTCACCTCGTTTGCTACAGTCTCTGCCATAGTGAAATGTGGAGGTGTTTCAGGAGATGAAAATCAAATGAAAATGGGGCCATCTTGGGGTGAGTGCATAAGAAAAGACGTGGGCAAAGGTTTACAGGAGGGCCATCTCTGCACTTGGTTTTGTATAATGCCTGAGGCTCAATGTGCTGTGAGTTCGAAGGCCACCTTTTGATCTTGGTTCTATGTTTTGACTTTTCTGGCTTTGTGAATCCATGGCAACAGCAGCACTGATGGTCTATTCAGAATGTCTTCCACATCCTCTTGATCCATTGAGAAACTCTTAGATCAACAGATAATTTGTGACGCTGAGACTGAGAAAAAAAATCCTGATCAGGCTATTTTCTAGGATTCCATAGAGACAGTGCTAATGGTTAAAAGTAATTGAAAATGAAATATTTACTGAGATTTGTTCATACATGCCTGCTAGGATAATATAATACCGTTGTTGATGATTTCAGAATCCCACAGTTTATAATGAATAAGGGCAAAAAACACTCTGTCTAGTCCCCTATTGTAAAATGCCGTTTCCAAAAAGTTATGGATAAAAAAAAAACAACTAGCAACAAATTAAACAAGAAGAAAGAAAGAAAGTTGGTGCAGGAGCAACATAAAGATCGAAAATGCTTTTATTGCCTCTTTGTGGAAGAGCTTACAAGTAACTTGTAGGCGCTAAGTAACATAATCAGGCATAACAAGAACTCTCCATAGGCAGTCTTTCTAAATAAAAATGGGGATGGTTTATGGTTTAATCTGACTCAGAGAGTCAGTAACACACCTTGTGTAACATAGCACCAGGTTTCGCTCATCTTCTGGAAGTTTCAGCTACTGCGCTATATATTGTTCCTCAGATTCCCCTCACGGGTGAAACGCCCATCTGGAGGCTGATTACGGATTTTCTACTACCCAAACTGGCAGCCTGCATGTTGTTGAGGGGGAGGCGCTAGTTCACAGTAGTTTCTGGAAAGGAACCTCATGCTTGCACCATGGAGAAAGTGAGTGTCCTGCTACTTATTTAAGCCTTTGTAACTGGCACATTTAAGACATATTTGTGTATTCCTTCGAGTTGCTTTAGGCTGAAATTTCTTTACAATAATTTGGAGGTCGGAGAGGTTAGTTAGCTCTTTACACTGACCGTTCACTGTTTGCTAGTTAGCTTGTTAGCTTAGCGTAATCTCGTTAGTAAGGTGTTGTAGTCATTTGGGCTTGCCGTTTTTACCCGTCACAGAACATTTTGACAGTACTAAACTGCAATGTTGCTTAACTTCATATCTCAAAAAGTGCACGTTAACTTGAATTTATGCGAGGTTGTGTCTCACATGTGATAGCACACGACAAGGTTAGCTAACTGTTAAGCTAACGTGCAGCAACTTAATTTGTCACACTTGCTTTTTACGTAAAATTATCCCAGTGGTGTTTGCCTGCCGCTGTTGGCAATGGCCAATATAAGCTCAATGTTGTAATCCAGCTTTTTAACCTCCTGCAAACACGGCCAACATGCAAGTTACCAAATCACAGTCAAACGGCTATCATTGGCTCACAACGTGAACATTATCAGTAAGTCAGAATAGGGAAAAACAGAGAGCCCTGATTTTATTAAAAAAAAAAAAAAATCTTTATAACCCCTTTATAAAATAAAAAATAGACGAATGTGAGCTTAAATTGCGCTAGTCGGTCTGTAAGCACATGCTGCAGGAGTATTTTTGGATTAGCTTCAGCGGTGCCATCGGCAGTCTGCACTCACACCGGAGGATCATTCTAGATGCACACACAGGCGAATGTGTCATGGCTACAGCCGCATGTTGTCGTCCACTGCCGCGTCCTCTCGAACGTTCTGTATAACAACTCAGATATGAATGGATTTTAAAAGGCCCAGTCACTTTATGACAGTGTCTGTATTACTTAAAAGCTACTGTTGAGGTTAGACTTGATAACCTTACTGCTCAGCATAAAAGCAATAAGTGTGGTGCACGTTACAAGTCAAAAGAGGGCACTGCCTAGTTAGAAATGTGCAGATGCTGCGAGGAGTTAGTTGATGAGTTTAATTTTCATTACCTTTTTTTTGTATGTTCTGGATATAGCCAAAATATGAATTATTACATTAAGGATTTGAGACTGTGTGAAAGTCAGGCTTAATACGTGCCTAAAGTGTCTTCATCCGCATTCATTATGGTGCAACAGATTTACAGGCTTCATTTTCATCTTGGACTGACTTGGTATAGATTATATGTGGATTCTTATGACTACATTGCACATTGTTTACACTCTAATTACTAAAATAACTAGACTGATTACTTGATGCTTCACACAATGTATCTTAAGTGAAGCATTTGGTCAAAAACTGGGCCTTGGTGACATAATCACCTATCCCTTGCTTAAAGCTCCATAATATTTACTGAATATCTACATTTTTTGGACAAAACCAAACACTACAGCACTGCAGGGGATTGTGATGTTGCTATGTTGTTCCAGACTGGATTAGGTCTAATGACTGCTAGGGAGAAAGTCATGCCACTCAACACTTGAAAGTTTTTTACCATGGCTAGTTGTTAGAACACTTTTAGTTTTATCAGTTTTCAAGAGGAGCCAGCAGGGAGTGAGAAAACCTCCTTTTTGGAGCAGCGTGGTGCTTCTTTCTTCTTGGTGTGTTATTGATTCTGTTAGATTCAGAGGAGGCGCAGCATGATTTCTTCACAAACTGTAACAAGCATCTTTAAGTGACAAAGGTTATACAATGTATTGACTCTTCTTTGTAAAAAAATTTTTATTTAGCATCGTCAGTATGCTTTGCTATTGTATTTGCTCTGACTTCCTGCAGAGAAATGTTTTAGAGTAATATACTGCTAGCTATCTAACCTCTATTTTTGTTTAAAATAAAAAAAAAAAATCATCTGTAAGTGACACAAAAGTGGGGTCACCTTTGACTTGCTGTGAGGCAGGGCTCATTTTCAGGTCAATGCAGTAACAAAATAAAGGCACATTTTCTGTCTGCAAGACTTCTGCACCTGTTTGACACTAACAGCTGAATGATTGTCGATTCCTTTTTCACTTCTGCCTGTAGCAGCTGTGAAGGGTTTATTCTCCACTTAGGATTGTGTCCTTGTGTATTTAGAGTAGCAGAGCTGTAGTTTTGTAAACGTGTCTGTCTGTGCTTCATAGGCTTCAGCATTGAAAGACCAAGGAAACAAGGCGCTGAGTGCTGGAAATGTCGATGAGGCCATACGATGCTACACCGAAGCCTTGAGTCTTGACCCATCCAACCATGTCCTGTTCAGTAACCGCTCAGCTGCCTATGCCAAGAAAGGCAACTATGAGAATGCTCTCCAGGATGCCTGTCAGACTATCAAGATCAAGCCTGATTGGGGGAAGGTGAGATGTCCTTTTTTTTTTTTTTTTTTTTTTTTTTTTTTTTTTTTTTTTTTTTTTTTTTTTTTTTTTTTTTTTTTTTTTTTTTTTTTTTTTTTTTTTTTTTTTTTTTTTTTTTTTATTTATTTTTTTTTTTTTTTTTTTTTTTTTTTTTTGTTGTTTTTTTTGTTTTTTGTTTTTTTTTTTTTTTTTTTTTTTTTTTTTTTTTTTTTTTTTTTT
>VOQK01028417.1:89800-100555 GCA_015052645.1 Benitochromis conjunctus
TCCACCATTGCTGTTACTCTTAGCAGCCAGTCCTTTTGCTAGGACTTGTGTTCTAAAATGGATTCTAGGTGCAAAAATGAAAAATAGGCAATTTAATCATATCATTAGAAAAGACCAGACAGGAACTGCTCTTCCTCCCCTGCTATGCTTCAGTCTAGTCTTACTGTGTGTGTGCACTGCATATCTTTTTCTGATTGCATCAGCTGTGTTGCTGATATAACCATTTACTGTGGTTGGAGGCTACAGAAACAAAGCTTCCTGCATTAATTTTGTCCATTTCAGTAGTTTGTGCATCTACCATTTTGACAGAAAAAAAAAGCCTCTTGATGTTTCGGTCTTTCAAAAAACAGGAAGCAGGTTTAACACAGTGACGTTCAGAGCAGTGCTACTTTGGTCATGCATGCAGAGCGACCAGTTCACGGACAGATGAAAGCTCGGCGCAGATGAAAGCTGTGCGAGGATGTGGGGTCATCACTGTGCTGTCACTGCCCAATAGCTGGCCTTACTTTCGGAATAAGTGATATTCTAGAGTTCCCTGAATTGAATGTCCAATAACAATAGTTGTGGGAACAGACATCAATGGCTCGGAGCTGCTCGTGTGAGCGTACTGAGCTGGAATAAAATCACAATTTGTCGGTCTCAAAAGAGCCTGCGTTGCTCTTCCACAGGCAATATTATTTCCCCCTTCATACATTGTATTGCCATGTTGAGAGAGTGAAAAAGCAAATTCGTTCAATTTTCATTCATTCTTCATTTTAGTAACGGGCTCAGGGTACACATGATGAAGGAGATCTAGCGTAGATACAGTAACGTCTGGAAGAAGTAATGAAAAAAATCCAAACTTCTGCCTGAAAGAAACGCTAGTGAAATAGAAGAAAGACACACTGATACTGATATCTTATAAACAATATGTAGCTCATAACTGCTGTTATAGAACACAGAGCGCCACTATTGCACAGGAAAACACTGCTTATGTAAGGACGATGGCGCCGTTTTGTACGTGTTCATGCTATCCTAGGTTTTTTATTGTGTATCTCAGGCAAAAACTGTTGGGATTTGAGGTCTAAGGTGAAGCTCGCATACTGATAATTATTATCTGAGTGAGTGATTTTCAAAGTCGATTTAAAAACGCTGAGACCTTTCCAGTCTAAAATGCAAAAACAGCGGCCGTTAATGGTGTTTTCTCAAATATGCTGCGGTGCTAAATGAGACATGGAGTAGGCTCTCTGAGGCCCCAAAGTATTGGCACTGCTGAATCCAGCGCTAGTCTCTGAATGTATCTTTTAAACCTTCTTGTGTGTTTTAAATCAAAGAAACAAGTATCTTATGAAAGGCCTAAGCTCGCGGGCTTAGTTTTGTTTGTCAGTAATCAAGCTTGATCCCACATCTCCTGATAAAAATATACACAGATATTACCAAAAACTAAAAATGTCAGAGCCACCCAAGCTTCAAAGGGCTGCTCAGATGTGAACTATAGCATGAGCAAAAAAGAATTAAATATTAAACGTTTCCCATGAGATGAAATGCGTTTGGGGGGTGAAGCCGCATGTGTCTTGTCCACTCGTGTAACATGAAAGGTTTAAAGAACTCTACTAATCTGTAAATCTGCCGCAGCGGTGCAAAGAATATATAGAACAACTTCACATCAAATCCAGCGTGCAGGACGGTGCTGAGATACGGTGTTTTCCAAAACAACGGCACGCATGCTGCTGACCTTTTTTTGTTCTTTTCTTTCCTTACAGTAATTTACTCTGCGGCTGTTGATTGATGGCCTCCAAGTCAGAGAGAGCAATCGTGACATCAGATTTTATACAGTATGTTTTTAGTGCAGCGGGGCTCCGTTAAGGCTTCACAACAATCTTCATTCATCACACGCAAGTGGAAAACGAGCTTTTGCTAAAAACAAAAAAACACACACACACACACACGCACAAAAAACGGTGGCTTCATTTTCCTGCTGTTTTCTCGTCGTTGTAGTTTGCCTGTGCAATGAGGGAACAACCCATTGCACCCCTCCCTCTCTCCACCATTTACTTCCTGTGCTCATGAAGAGGAGGCCATCAAGATGAGACCTTTTGCATCCCATTTTTCACTCGCATTGATGAATTTGTATTTCCATCATATTTTGGAGCCTGTTTGTCATTGCTGGCATAATAAACCGGGGCCCGTGCCTGCTTAATTAGAGGAGGAAAAGAGAATCCAAACCCAAAGGGATGACTGTTTTTGTTCTGGCAAAAATGAGCCTTTTTTTCCCCTCCCAAGGAGCTTCTCTTTCTACAGCGGAGCTTTATTTTTCCCCAGTCTGTGCTAATTAGTTGGAGGAGTACTGTAATGAATACTGCAACAGGCGGTGGGTAAATGTGTAGTCCTCTGCAAACAAAGCAATTCAAAGTATGCATAAAATGCCACGTTGCTGTATATGGTTAATGTCACGGGAAACCCTAGGGTGCACTCATTTGGACTAATGTATTAGGAATCACTGTGTTGCGGCCTGCATATTTAGCAACTATGTCATCAACATGAAAAATGGTTAGTCATATTTCCCTTCCACATCACGCTCGCCTTCTCGCTCCTTTTTCCTTCAGCGACGTTTTCTCCTTTTCTCTGTGATGTCGACCCCTCTTCTTTTGAGCTGCTGTGTGTTTTTTTGTTATCATCAGAGAGACAAATGAGAAACAAGAAAGAAAGAGAGCCTCGGGGCTCGTGTCCTCACATCATCGCCACCTCTTTTATCTCTCCCCGCTCTCCTTCTCCTTCTCTATCCTCCATCTTTCCGTCTTCCTGAGTGACAGCTGGCAGCCAGTAGGGTACAGTGGGCATGCCAAACCAAGTGCAGATATTTGCCAAGTGACTTGAGAAAATACACATTTGAACATGACTGACTCATGCATGCTGCGGATCCTCCTTTTGCTGCTCTTTTATTTCCTTTCGGATAGCTCAAACAGCGTGCGCGGCGCGCGTTACACTCCTCGGCTGCCCACGGATCTTTGTGGTCATTAAAAAATGTACGTCCACAGAAGGCTTGTAAATGAATCCGGTGGGACGGTCTTGAAGCAGAGGCCGCGAAGGCAGCTGCCATAAAATCAAGCTTTGAAAGCGCAGCATGTGGACAAGAAATGATTAAAAAAAAAACTGTTGCACGTGTATTGATTTAAAAATTTTTGAATTTTTTTGGGAACATATTCACTCATGACAGAGGAAGACTACTCACTTAGAATTGGACTCAAATTGAAGTGTAATTGACCTCTAATGCTGTGACTCCTGCACATTTACAGAGCTTCACACTTCAAACAGCCCAGCTTCAGCTTAGCCGAGTCTTATATCTTATCACTCAGCATGCCATATGTGACATGCTGAGTTATAAGTGCTGTTGAAAAACACGAGGAGCAGCCATGAAAAAGGAGGATTAATCTTTAATAATTTTCACAGAATTCCCTAACGGCAGGCTGCTTTCTTTTCATTCCTTCGCCCTAAATGGGAATTGACATTTGGGTCAGGTTCTCTGGGTGATGAAGAGTGAACAGAGGTTCTGAAAATCCAAGATTAGTGTTGCATGGAGGCCTGATTGATGAATTTTACAGCAGTTTATGGAAGTGCACAGGTCAGTGATTGCAAACAGGGAATTACAGGAAAAAAAGATTGCCTACATGGAGAGTACAAGAAAATCAAAGCATACAAGAGAAAGGGAAACACACGCGCGCACACACGCACGCACACATCGCATGCCCACGGTGAATATCAATCTGTAATCTGGGATTATTCTAGTACAGAAGGAGGGCATTTCCAACACTTTATACTATGTGGAAATACACAAAATGCACAAAAAGGACAAAAAAAGACAAAACACAAGGCTGAACCTTGAGGGATAAAGCAAGACAGGCGGTAATGAAAAATCAGTGATACAGAGATTTGTTGTTTTGCTTTGATGGGCGAGACAGACAGATAGAGAGAGAATCCAATTCTGAGCCCGAAACAACAGCAACAATAATCCGCTGGAGGCAAGAGACACTTCACAGACGTTTCAGTATACATCTGATTTCTGCGTGAACGTTCTATTGGTGCCATTAGCACGAGTTCAACATCCAGCATCATAACACTGATTACTCCAATAACAGTTGGGACATTTGTATAATTATCCGAACAGACAGGAAGCCTTTACACTGCATGGTATTATGTTGCTTTGCAGCGCTCTGAAAAGCTGATGGAAAAGAGGATGCTTTATGACATATAAAAGAGAGACTGGTGGCGAATGGTGGCGCAGAACAGGGAGAGACTGCTGCTCTTTTTGGTGGAGACATCTTGGAAATTAATCAGCATTAATTTTGATAATGGAGAAGGAGTGTGGATCTAATTAAAAACATACACACAGGAACATTTCCTTTCCTTTTTGCAAATAGCTAAAACTAAAAACTTTGGGTTTTAGATCGATGGGCAGCCAAAATAAAAAACAGAGAACAATACATGTTTGCGAGTTCCAGCCTTGATCTTTATTCTCCTCACTTAAATGACATGTAGTATTTTTGGTCAGTTGTGGCTTGCACTAAAAGCAGAGAGGCTATACTGGTGTAGCATGTTGGCCTGCTAATGCCGCTCCACACTCATTAAATCATTTAAGTCACACTTGGGCTTCGGTGGTCATTGGGATTCCTTTTTACAAGCCCACTGATCAATCAATCTCGTAATTCAATCTCCCCTCGGTCAATCGTGTTTATATGAATAATTCACAAACCATCACAAAAAGCTCGGTGAACTGGCTCACAAGTAGGCCGCTGCCCTTTAACTGCAAGGGGACGTGAATGCAATAAGTCCAAAGGAAAAGCAGATAACATGAAAATGCATTTCAAGACCCGTCTCATCTACCTGGGTGCTGCTGTGGGTTTGAACCTTCACCTCTGTGAATTTTATGAATGAGAAGCTGTTTCCGCTCAGTTTTCTAAGCTTTCAGGTGTAAATGCTCACAGACCCTGAGTGTTGCCCACACCACGACGCTGTATCTCTGCTTTTCAAAATAAAGGCAACCTAAGTGTTGCTGTCCTTTTCGATTACAGTCTGTAAAATAAAAATATTGAAGTTCTCAAATTGTTCCTGATCGACGGTCTGTTTTAAACACAGAGTTTTTACCTGTAAAAATTATTATCAAAACAATTTATATATATATTGATAATATATTTATATTTGTTTTTTTTCCCTTCACCATTTTTGACACATTCATGTATAAAATAATAACAGATTGTGTGCACTGGGACGTGGACACGTATGAGATTTGAGTCGCTCATGCAACTCTAAAGTGACGCTCATGATCCCGATGAAGCGAATCATCTGCATTCTTGCGTTCCTA
Source organism: Benitochromis conjunctus (assembly GCA_015052645.1). Classification (NCBI taxonomy): domain Eukaryota; kingdom Metazoa; phylum Chordata; class Actinopteri; order Cichliformes; family Cichlidae; genus Benitochromis; species Benitochromis conjunctus. The sequence goes on from VOQK01028417.1 coordinate 95,139, forward strand.
CAAATATTAAATATGAATTCTAGAACGTCTTTAACTGCCAGTTAAAGTGCTCCTTGTCATTTTTAGTATTCAGTTTTAGTGTGTGGAGAAATTAAGCCAGATTTTCAGGGGCTTTATGTTAAACACACAAAATTAGGGCAGGAAGATAATTAAAAGAGGAGGAGGATTACTTGGATAAAATAATATTTAAATATAGAATAATAAGCCTCTGTAATGGTGCTGTAACTTGGTTGTACAACAGTAGCACAAGTTTGTGCAGTGCATTTGGCGGTTTAATACATCACATTGAATGTAATTACTGGGATTGTTGTATTATAAAAGTCAGAATTTCAAAATTTCAGCTCTTTAACACAACAAAAGTTACATGCATTACATCACCGGGCTGTGTTACATACATTTTTTACATGATAAACTACCACTTTTGCAAGTGCAAATTTATGCCAATAGCTTTGTTTTTCTCCCCAGTTTACTGTTTCAGATTAATGCCTCTCATTTAGCTCTTGCATGTAGCCCAGCCTGTGCCAATCACATGCTGCATTTGTCCGTTCTATACTTTGCAGCACAAATGCAGAACACAGAAGCAATCAGAGCCTGTTGCACCGCCCACACTAGGTCAGATTACAGCGACACATCAGCCGCTCGCGGTGTGGACGCACTGTCAAAGTGCAATAACCGCCAGCCCACACAGACGATGCCCAGATGGACAGGTTTACTGTTTCTGATTTCCTTCCCTCCTCCTGCCACTGAACAGTCCTCTCCCTCTGCTTCAGGCTTTGTGCTTTGTGAAATGAAGTGCGATGATCAATTGCGCTGAAAATTTCTCAGAAGGTTTAAAATGGAGTTCTGTGGACCCGGCCTGCCTGCTGAATTTTTTAACTTCTGCACTGTGCACAAAGACAAATGACTGCCCTTTATGGAACTGCCGTAAGCACTTTGATTATTATACTGTAGGAGTTTAATATTAAAGAGGAGAGTTGTTAAATATACAAAAACATAACATTTTGTGATTTATGATCTTTGCAGAAAATTTGATCATATCTTTTTTATGAAACTATCTGGTTTCTCTCTATTTTTTTTTAAACTAATAAAACTGAAATCCTATGCGTGTATTTTTACAGCGTTGCAGTTGGTCATGTGACCATGGATTTCTTCCAATACACACACTTTCTGAGAATAAAGGATACCAGGAAAACATAAAATTTCTTGACATTTAGGTTATTGGTTTTGTGACTGCAGAGAAGGTTTATGGCAGGGAGCATTTTCAGAGGAGACAAAGAAAGCTAATCTCACTTAGAAGGGTAAAATCAGCTATATACCTAATGAAGTATTATACTGTGGTCAATGAGGTAGAGGCACCGCAGCGAGCACTGCAGCGAGCACACATGGCGTGTACGTATGTGTGCATGTACACTTTGTGTGAGTGTGTTTTTTTCTATGAGTGGGGGTTTGTTTGTCAGGAGGTTGCAGTGATAATGTTGTCATCAAGACGTGAAGTCTTTCAAGGGAGAATGAGCAACGTTAGGGTGTAAGTGCGAGAGAGAGTAACATCTGCTTCCAGGACTTTCCACACAGGAGAGCTAACAGCAGCTCTGGGAGGCTGTATTTGTGCACTTGGAGGTAACAAAGCTGAAGCAACTTTTAATCAAAGTTATTACAATTCCTCCTCAGGGAAACGTGAATACATGTATGTGAAAAAAATGTTTCGGGGGCTCTTTTTGCTTGAGTTGTGACAATAAAGTTTGCACTTTACTGCCACATTCTCGTCCTTTCACGTGGTGTGTTTATCTTTACTGCTCAAATGTTGTGGACCGCTCTGTCAGTTTTTGTATTATCATACACCACACAAATAGAGTTTGGGTAAACATTGTACGATCGTGTGTGAAAATGACCCCACCCGCCCAATCTGGCCCTGTGCTGACTTTTTAAATACTTATGCAATACAAGTAAATAAAAGATTGCTTGTATATACTTATTACTTATTATATATTACTTGTATATAGGTGACATACAAAAGTAGACTTATGTGATTAGGTGATGTGTTCATGCTACAGTGTATTGAGCAGCGTATAAGTTTTTGTTTCTCCTCAACAGTTAGTGGAGACCAAAAAAGAGTTAGAAGGAGCGATACATGGTGGAGCTACGTTTGCCATTGGGCTTTAAATAGGATCCTGGATGAATAATTGAGTTGAACTGCAACTTGCATGTTTTTGCCATGTCAGCTTTCAGGCGATAATATATTATGTTGGGTTCACAGCGTGTTTGTGCCTGAAGTGAAGAGAAAGAGGCCCGAGTGCAGTTTTTAGCTCATCAGGTTGAAGGACACATGGACTCGTGCCACAGCAAAGGCGCCCGTTGTTTGTCCGTCCTTCTACATTTCAAAAGAATTGCTACAGGATTGGTCCGAGTTTAATCAAACTTACGCACAGTGATTACCTAATGGGCCTTCACCCAAACTGTTCTCGGGGCCTTTCAGGCGCTTTTCCATTCTCTCTGCATAGCCTTCATGCTCATTACACTTCCAGTTTCTCCAATTCCTCCTCCTCATGTGCTGAACAGTGTTCAATTTAGACCATTTAAGAAAGCTAACATTAGATTCTCAATGTTGCGTAAGTCTACCTGCACAAAAACACAAAGAACTTCCAAATTATGTGATACCTTGAAATACTTTGTAACCTGTTAGATGTTGACAATCAAGATTTTTATTTTCATCATCATGAAGGGAGCAGCTCGTACATTATAAAGGTGTGCCAGGGGTCATCATTATAGCTAACATACTGTTGAAGTGTTTATTCTCTTTAATGCTTTTTGGGGCCATTGTTACTACTGACCATGCAGTCATAATCCTCCTGGACTCGAACGGGATTCATTTGTCCCTGATGTGCCTGTTTGTAAGTCTCCTTGACTTCTCAGTGGAGAGGAAGTCTCATTAGCCTGTGCAACCCAGCCGAACAACATCAAGAGAAATCATCACTTTTTCTGTTCTTCACACATCACCATAACCTGAGAACAGTGAGCAAACTGTGATTTTCATACCAAAAAACAGGTTAATACAAACCACTTGATGAAAAGTGGACATCAACATAGTGAATTCACTGAACTACAGTCTGATTTTCAATCACTTATACATAACAATTGCAGAACTCATGCAGAATTGTTCGGAGAGTGCAGGTTATGCAGAACATCAGTATAAAACATTAAGCATGAATTATATGGGTCTATTTTCTATTCGATATTCCTATTCTTTAGACTGATGGCTTAAATTTCAGCCTGCTGTAATTCATAGTTTAACGGTACAGTTATATTTGAATTGTTCAAGTTTAATTTATTTGCTTTAAGCAAAAGAAAAGTGAATGTTTTATAACTATCTCTACAGTTATACTATAAATGTAAATGAGTATAATGAGCAGTCCAGTAATTTCAAAACTTTAAATGTGCTTATTGCTCAAGTGCGATATCTTCATGAGGACATGTGTAATTAGTTCTGTAAAACGTCGTCGGTGTAATGTCCAGATACAAGTCAAGGTTGAGCTGCTCTATGGGCCCAAGTCAAGGGCGTGCCGTTTGAGAGATGACAGCTATATTTTCCCCACCAGGGCAGCAAATGTCGTCAGTCCTAAACATATGGCAGCAGCAGTGCTGTGGTCAAAGGTCAAAATGGACGGAGTTCAAAAATAGAGTTTTTTCCCAGAATTTAATGATAGCCATGGAGGCCAGCAGGTTTACTGACAGAGATAAAAACCTGGTTGACCTCCGATGAGCCATAAGGAGAAATATGAAATTTTGTGGCTTCAGTCACTGCCACAGCAGCTGTGATGTCATTCAAATCTGAATGTGTTGAGATTCAATACAGTGCAGATTATGCCATCAGAGTTAGGGCTCCCCTCAATCTAAGATTTTCCGAGTTAACTAGTAGATGTAATGTCAGTTAGTTAGTCAGCTATAGCATGTTTATCGTATTCATTTGATCTTAGAAAATGTATTCTTTGGTGCTGTGCCTGTGGGAGACTTTGAGTCTTTGACTGAGAAAGAATGTGAGAAGTGACATTGTTAACATTCGATAAAAATTAGTAGTCGCAAAATATAAGACGTTATTTAAAAAAATAAATATGAAAGGGCACACATGTAGCAAGACATGTGACAACAGCAAAAACCAGCCTTGACTGTAAATTAGGGGAAAAATACCAGTACTGATGGTAACACTGTTCCTGTGTCAGCAGTGAACAAATAATGTCGTGAATAATTATGTAATAAAGTGTCCTTTTTATACAGGTTTCCCCACTGTATCCACCTTCTTATATGCCTATTTGGGGTGCATTTAAGAAATTAATTTCAAGATGAATTTGACTCACAAAACTATTCTGTGAGCCAGCGAGAAGATTGCCGCTAGAATGAGCAGTCATGCTAACAGGAGGCTCCTTACATGTTTCAAATAATAAGCCATGTTTGAGGCTGACAAATGCTAATTGAGTGTTTGCCTGTTTGTCTCTCAAAATGATCCCACACTTTGATTTTCCTGCCTGGCATACATTATTATTACACTGCCAGGACCAGCTGTGTGAATAATAATATCTTCCTGTGACTCGCTGACCGAGCAAAACATTTCTAAGATGCTTCTGATCAGCCGATGTCTAGATGACTGTGGCGGTTAAGCAAACAATTATAAAAATGTCCAATATAACAAATGGGTATTTAGAATTTTATAAAACAGTTTGGGTTTTTTTTTTTACTCCTAACAATCTGGGTATCTGGGACCATGTGAGGATACAATAGAGGCTTTTTTCCCATTAAGAACAGAGGAAGCCTCAAGAAAGAGGAGGAAACTATGCCTTCTGCCTCTCACCAAGTACTGCCAAGTCCTTCTGTACCATTTTATGCTTGATTTTCTTTTCCTATTACCTCATGAACAGACAGTATGGCGGCCCATGGGATATGTCAACATGCAGAGCCATTAAATTATTAGACCTCGTTTATTATTAACTCTGTAGCATACACAACTGGCAGCAACCTTTTAATATTCATACAGCTTGACTGTTCCCTACTGATGCTAAGAGGACCAAGCGGGATCAGATTAATGCAGGCACACACACACACACACACACACACACACACACACATACATGCGCACATGCAGGCGGACTATGACAATCGGGTACATAATTGGGCATATAGCTTTTAATAATCAGTTCACTTATCTAGGTGTAACTAATGGAAATGCACACATGAAGACTCTTTAGAGTTGAAGATGTTCGGTGCAGCACCGTGGTCAGATTGACATGGCCCGTTAGATTAGATCAGCTTGAGCTATTTCTGTCTGTTTTTGGGTCCAAACTCGCTGCAGGCAGGAGAGGTTGGAACACTGTCCGCTCGGCTGAGTGGTCGAGTGAAGGCGACCCGTCACGCAAACAGAAAAGACTTTT
>VOQK01028417.1:106648-116791 GCA_015052645.1 Benitochromis conjunctus
ACCGTGTCTTCATCAATAAATCACAACAGTTATTATGATTAAACGGTTGCTGTCCTCATGAGTTCATTTGTAGCTGTCAAATGTTCGTTACGTTCTCTGATGTAAGCTGAACAAGCCTCTGCATGTCCGTTTGATTTGACTCTGTGGGCAGCGGTGCCACCTGGAATGAAAGGTGGTTAATTTTCAGCCAAACCATATAATGATGATATACTGGAATTAAGTCATAGTTGAGGTACACTGCCCTGCATGTTAGATATCTGGCATCTTACAATCTGCCATCTGGTTTGTTTCTAGTTCTAGTTTAGCAGAAAGATTATATTTCTATATTTTTCATTTGTGCCTAGGATCTGTGCGACATATTTATCTGCATCAGATGTTTTCAAACTGGGAGGGTACAGAAGAGACAGTAGGGGAGGGCTTGTGTAATTGTAATTGTAATTATTTTAGTTTGGGTTAATTTCCAGAGTGGGTTTGCTCATTTCAGTTTAGTTTTCATTGCTTGAAAATGTTTAGTCTTTGTTTAGTTTTTATTAGTTTCAGTGTTAGTTTAAGTCCTTATAATTACTATTGTATGAAGGGCATGTGTCAGAGGCAAGATTTAGGGAAAATCAGCATGAATATTAGAATATAAACAAAACTCTTTGAAAGCGGTTGACTCAGTTTTGTAGACATCCAAAGCCTCAATAAACACATCTGTAAAAGCCTCATCAGCCAGTTTGTGATAACAAATTTCACCAAATTAACAAATACCAAAACGAATTAATTTCCTCTTTATTTATTTCGTTTCAGTTCATTTAAATTTTCTTCAAATTTCAAATTTTGATTTTCTTTTTACTTAACTAAAATGTTTTTTATATCTAGTTTTAGTTTTTAGTTTAGTTTTAGTTAACTATGTTAACCTTGCTTATTGCATAGTTGGACAAATTAGCTGTGATACCGCTGTAGTGTGGCTGCAGCACAGTTGTAACAGCTGTTGTTATCTCTTCATGTGTTTTTCCAAATCCATATTCCCTCTTCTTTACCAGCCAGAAAAAGACTGCTAACAGACTTATCCAGCAGGATTATTTTACAACAATACACAGCTTTCAGTTTCTGGGCTTAAAAAAAGGGCAAAAAACAGTTAGAGAAACAAAAAATCTCAGATTCTTATTTTGACTTATCTTCAGAAAGACGGCAAAGATTTTAGTCCCTCCTTTGTTTAAACCATGAGCACGCCTGTGCTTAATATTACACAAAATTAGGGTCTTACAATGATGCCAATTGTACAATTCTACCAGACACAATAAAACTGAGAATGTGTTTGAAATGAAAGCGCATGTGGCATCGCAGTTTGGCCAGATTTGGCCTGGCATCAGTATCAGTTGGGGTTGTAGCAGTGACTGTGACACACCGCTCACAGAACCAATTAAGATACCTGGAAGCTAAACTCCCACTAGCTTTATTTATCGTCAATATCAGTCTCTCACAAGTCACAACTTATTGAAATTCTAACACAAATAGTTTTTTCTCTTTGTGTTAGAATTTCAATACTTTTCAATACTTTCCAAGGATGACCATTACAAATGATCATGCTTAAATGTGCTTCGAAATCACAGAAATCGATCCTTCACATAACTCCAAAAAACTTTTCAGTATCAAAGTAATGCAGTCATAATTATCAGCATGTTGATGTGTCCACTGTAAACTGAAACGGCTGATACTTGGCTCTAATTTGGTGAACTTTAAACTTTTTATTCTCCAGTTTTGGTCAGAGTTAGAAGCAACTTCTAAGTTCCACCACAAATCCCAACACTTGGTTGATGTTTATTGAAAACTATGCATAAGACATATCTGAAGCATTTCCTGGATAACAAAATTCCTACTCTGTGGAGACATTATATAAAATAGACACAGTTTGTTTGTTCCTGGCAGAGAAAGTGGCGCTCACTTTCAAAAACATAAGCGCGTTATTAAAGGAGAAATTGGTGGCAATCTTATTAACCTTTAAGTTTTAATGTGGAGGAGCTGGAAGAAGTTGTGAGTCAGCAAGGTGTGAGATTAATTTAACCTTAAGGCATTAAGAGCATCTGCTCAAAACTTGTCCTGAAGATTAGTGATTTGTAATGGTTAATGATCAGAATTTAGTTGGATTATTTCCGGCACTGATTCTGAGCTTAAGCATGTGCAAAACACTGAAGTTAAAGTTCCTTTGAGAACATCTGGCGTACAAAGTGCTGCTCTTAAGACTTCACACTGGAAGAGAGTAGCACAGAACTAATTTTAGTCGGCACATTTATTAAGAGGAAGTGCTTCCCTTTTCGTTTTACAAGTCGGATCAGATTAGATTTGGTTTCACGACATGAGAAGTAAGTTGAAGTGAGATGGCGTGCTGTCTCGTGTCACAACGCAGCCCTGAGAATGAGACGCGATCAGCATCGATGCGACACAAAGACGGAGAGACAACAGAGTGGAGCTTCAGAGGTGGCTGCTAGTTGGGAGCTTCAAATGCCATTAAGCGCTTTACAAAAAGAAGGTGTGACAGAGCTTTAGGAGGGACAAGTAACACAACAGTTTACTGAGATTAGAAACAAAGACAGGGAACGCTTCACACAATTCATCGAACAGTTTCTCTACAGTTTCTCATCCATCACCGTACTGAGGCGATCATCTGCTTAACTGAAAGAAGCAATCAGTTGGATGGAAAATCAAGTGAAAGGAAATGAGTTGCTTAAGATTGCAGACTTTATATTTTTCATTAAATGCGATCAAAGTTGGGTAAATGAAGACCAGATAACTCACTCGGCTAACCTAGAGTAGATGAGGAAAAGTAATAACGGGATATGTAATGCAGCTCCAGTTTAATCAGAGATGTGACACTTGAATGACACTGATGGCCACATGTGCTCCATTATGATTTTCCTCTCGCTCCCTTTCTCCACAGAGCATAGATTTGAAGCCAGAGGTGACAACTAATCCACGTCACAGCCGAGCATAAAAACACGGCGGAAAGAGCTGTTCCTAAAAACAGTGAGAACACACTCCTACACGCCAACATCCTGCCTCAGCCTCGCAGAGTTTACGGACTACATGTCGACAGGAACCCAAGGAGACTCAGTCTGGGGACTTTGAAGGAATCGTGTGGGAAAGAACGGCGCAGATGATACGGCGGCACCTCCTTCCCTCCCAGCCTCGCTTCAAAAAGTAAGCTTTATGGTGTGGACTTTCCTTTACCCTATCTTTAATCTAGAGAAGGCTTTTCGTTTTTTCTTGATGTACTCAAATGGAATTAAAGCATCGCCCTCTGTATTTGAACTTGTCTGTCCTTATGCTGTTTCATTTGTGGATTATTTGTTATGTGTGTATACCTTGCTAATATCCTTAGAACTGCTTTAATTATTCGAGGCACAGATTCAGCGAGGTGCTGGAAACATTCCTCAGAGATTTTGGTCCATGCTGACATGACAGCATCACACAGTTGCTACAAATCTGTCGGCTGCACATCCATGATGTGAATCTCCCGTTCCACTACATCACAAAAATGCTCTATTTGACTGAGATCAGGTGACTGTGGAGGCCGTGAGGTGTGCCAAGAAAATATCCCCTACACCTTATGCCACCATCACCAGTATCCTGAACTGTTGATACAAGGCAGGACGGAGCCATGCTTTCATGTTGTTTGCGCTAAATTCTCATCAAACCACATCCAAATGAATTTTGTGTTTAAAAATGAGGGCAAATTGCAGCCTCAGCTTCCTGTTGTCAGCTAACAGCTTACCCGGTGTGGTCTTCTGCTGCTGTAGTCCATCTGCTTCAAGGCTCGATGCGGTGTCTGTTCAGAGATGCTATTTTGCATATATTGGTTGTAAAGAGTGATGATTTGAGTCGCTGTTGCTGTGCTATCAGCAGTGTAGACCTCTGACCTCAGCAAGGGATTTTTGGCCCAAGAACGAAATGCTTACACAGTGCGTCTGGCACCAACATCTATAGATAGATAGATACATACGTAGATATATACGTAGACATTACAGATGAGAAACTGGCACATTTTTCTCCTTTTATTAAACAGAGCTTTTTTTAATCCATGGTTAGAGGAGCTCTACCTTAAGCTAAGTGCTGTTCTAGGCTTTTCTTTTTTCTCCGTGAAACTGAAGCTTGGCACTGAGACTCCAACTTAATGTAATATATTTTAACCCCATCTAATGTGATTCTAACTCAATGGACCTTTGTATTGGAGCAACATTTCAAAAGCATTTGCCTACAACAGACTCACTTTTATAAATTGAACAAAATTACTTCTTGCGACTGTCCCTGACTATGATTTTCTTTCATCCTTTAGTACTTTCATGAAAAAAAAACCCCACTCTAGTTCCACTGAGTGTTGATATTTATTGAATCTGAAGCCACAGCAACAAACCGAGCCAGAGGAACACCTTTACTGCACTACCTCTTTCTCAAATGGTGGGAGTAATTAAATAAGACATAAATGCAGCCATTAAACAATCTAACACTTATCAACAGTTAAACACTGAGCAATAAAGCTCGATTATCCCCCTCATTTTCTCGTTTTGGGCACGAGGCCAAACAAAGCAATCAGTAAAGGTCTCTCTAAAAGCCAGCACCCATTAGCAAAATATACTAACTTGCTACCTTTGGTCAATGCTCTGAAGTGAGCTGCCTCTCGTGAAAGTGGAACGCCGACATATAATTTTCATGGATATAGCTTCTAAATTAAGAATAACACAATACCCTTTGTGTTTCTAACTCAGTCTGACCGGATTTTGTGGGGGTGAAAACGAGGTCGTGCGGAGTCATAAAAGAGTGAAAAGTTTCGAAAAAGCTGTGCGAGGCATCTCGGGATTCAAAGCAACTTTTGCTTAAGATCCGAACACTCCCACAGCTGATATTTCATGCAGCAGAAACCCACACACACACTGAGAAGTCAAAGTGAAGTGTACACTGCACAGGATCTTTTCCGGGCCCTGGAGGCGGCCTGTATCTATTTATCCACTATAATTTCTCATATGGTGAAGGATAAACTCAAACTGCTTCAAGTGTGACAACACAAAATCCTATTTATTATAAGAAGCCCGCTTACATATACTAGTTGTTTTAATCCACCACTCCAATTTAGTCTCACAAGACGATGTTAGATACATTTAATGGCTCTGTAATTAATTTACTGCGTAGCATGGCTGCTGTAATTTTCTTTGGATGAAGTTTTATTACGCAAAAGTGGATTGGTATTTGCCAACATATATTACTTAAAGGAAAAGCAAGCATCTGTTTTGCTTCACATCCCAGTTTGGACGATATAAAGACTAATAGGCGAGCCGTGCATTAACAGAAAGCGGCGTACAAAAAAGAAAAAGAGAGCGAGAGACTGTTGCAAAAAAAAAAGAAAAGCAAAGAAAAAGCAAAGGAATTAACTGTGCAGAAAAAGAACAAAGTCACAGAAGGGAAGATGAAAGCATTATGAAATGTAGTTGATGTAGGCAATTTAGGACAAGGGATTTAATGACATTTGTGAATGCGGCACAGACAGCCGACATGGCAGCCAAACGTGAAAGGACAACACAACTGTAAAGGCAGGCATGATGATGAAGCAAAAGAAAACTGGGTCTCAGTCAGCCGCTTCATTGTTCCCACCAGAAAAATGCGACAGGGAGAGCAAGGACGAAAACGGTGCCTGTGTCTTCTAAGCGATGCATAGAGCTGTTCGGTTAAATCAGCGCAGCCTCTAATTGAGGCCTTATATGTCGAGGACGTGCGTGTTATTTTATTTTTTTAAGTATTGTATAGGGTTTGACGAATAAAATGTGAAAACTGCGACGTGTGGAGATGTGTAGGTGAGAATATAGTGATTAAGGAAAGGGAAATGAATCATACAGTCAACAGGCAAGCAAGAAGATGAGATAATGGCAGCAACATGTTGGAAACTGACCTATGATCAACCCAGCCAACGACTATAATAGACGAGTTATTCATCAGACTTTCTGACTCACAATTTCTATTTTGATAGATCTGAAGTAGGATGGGATTTTTATTTTGAAATGTTGAGAAGTCCAAGGACAAACTACTCAATGCACGAATGTTCTCAGGCTGGAAAAACTATACTAGCCTGGGTTTCTCCTCTTTATTTCAACACCACAACACTGGAGTAATGTACTGAGGGCATATTGCACTTCATTTACATTTCCCAGAATCATTTCTTTGTGTTACGCTGCTATGACATGGCTAAATACAACATTCACGTCCACTCAGGGCTGTAAAAATGTAGCTGAAAAGCACCACATTGCCAAGTCTTTCTTCAACTTAGCGACAACAAACAAATCACAGTTCCCGCAAGATCATCATCATATCTTCAGCGTCACCAGTGTAGTTAAGGCTCTGGTGACCTTAGCCTAACGCCAATATCACAAGCGTTTGCTCGTGATATAGGTCGTTGAAAAAAATCTGTTTTAAACCAATCTTGAGATCATTAAATATTTAACGATTCATGCATACTAATTCATATTTGAATGTGATCTTGATACATACTAAGCAGGATGTGAAAGCAACACTTACTGTATGAAAAACTATAATTGATATAGTTTCTGAATTTCCTCCATGTTAGCTAAGCCCGTACTAGTGTTTAAAGTCATAATTTGGCCACACAGTTTTAAAATCAAGCTACACTTCCGCTTCAACCTGGTCTCGTGGAATTTCATATAAATTATTATACTTCTGTATGATGATGCAAAACAAAATACACGTCATCTGCGATAATAATGATAACACTTAAACAACTGGCTGCCATAAACGGCGTGAGGTGGAGCAGAAATGCAAACAAAGTAACACCGTCTGTGTTCCATGTATGAACAAAGTGCAAACAGCTTTTTTGTACATCACATTCATCCAGAAACAGAAAAAAATATTGAAACCGAATTGAAGAAAAGAAAGAAAGGAAGGTCATACATTTAGTACATAAGCAAAGACAAAAATTTAAATATGTAGCTTTTGTTCTCTTTAAAAATTACAGCATGACTATGCATCGGCTGCAAGACAGAGTCGGGTAGACTCGTGTAAAATAGTTTATACAGTATTTCTCACATTACATTAGCAGTTTTTAGATGGCTGACTTTTATGTTTAGAGGCATGTTCAGGTGTTGTTGGACCTCCATTGTGGCTGCCAGGCACAACCTAACAGTCCTGTAAAGGTGTCAGGGATACAGAGAGGTTTTCAACTGATGTAATCGTTTTCTATTTCCTCTCTTATTTCTGAGGTTAATTTTCAACCCGAAGGCACAATGTTGTTTTGTGGCTCAGCTGCCCGGGCCTCCCACAGCCCTGTATTTATATTACAACTTATCAGGATTGAATTCAAATTTAACCAATTAAGCTAACCAATCTCACTGTCTCCCCCCTTTCCCATAAATAAAAAAATCCAATCAGAGACCTAGCTGAAGCGTGACAAACACAGGCTGACTCCTTGACTCAAAGGCAGACAATAAATTTGCCTTCATAAGTCCCGTTTGAAATGAGTGTTTTCTCAAAACGGAGAAGCTGGCCCTTCTTGTGTTTAAAGACTTTCCTCTTTTTTATGTAGCAGAAAGATTAAAATCAATGCAAATGATTTCAGAAGCCAGTGAGGCCTTGATCAAACACTGCATTATGCTCACCAACACAGACGTGACACATCTAAAGTTTATTTCCCAGATACTCTGCCAAGCCCACTCTATCTCAGTGTATCATACATGAGTGTGGCAGAACTGCATCTCCATTATAATATAGGTATATGAAGAGATTTATTTTAAATAAAGCTGAAGATCAGATGTGTTTACAGTAGATTACTTTAGTAGATTTCATATTTTTCACAATAAAAAACACAGGAAATTTCTGTTTGAGAATATTTCAGTCATTTCACATCAGAAAAGCAATTTAAATGAAAAACTATACTATAATAGGAGACTTAATAGACAAGCTAGCAGTTTTGTCCTTGGGTTAGAGACATTTTAAGGTAGATAACTGCCACCTAAACAATTTGAATGAAAATCTATGTCCCTCCAGAAGTTAATAATCTACTTTATAACAGCCGAACCAAACCCATAACCTGGCCGTGTTGATGCATTGACTGAAGCTCAGAGTGGAACGTCATCGCTCCCCCCCCCCTTTTTTCCCAGTGTCAGGCATATCTACGTGATGGGATGAGCCAGAGACATTGATCATATTGGAACGCTTGATTGAGCTGTAAATGAAGCCATGGTGTAAATCTTTGTGAAAGTGTATTAAAAGTATAAAATGCAGGCAAAAAAAGCTTTTTGAACATTTTTTGGGAGCTAAGCCGTTTATTAAATTTGACTGGTTATTTTATACTGAAGTTGTGTTATGGCTTTTTCCAATAGACTGTATATAAAAGATGGACACTTTAATTTGACTAACTGGTTTCTGGTGCTCAGACTTTGAAGCCTCAATGTTAAAAGTTTTTACTGCTGTCATGTTTGTTTTATGAAGCCAGCAGTTATCAAATTTAGATCCAAGAAGTGCTATTTTGGCAGCATTGCAGCAATGTTGTCTCACAGCAAGAAGGTCCTGGGTTTGAATCCAGCTTGCGTCTTCCTCCCACAGTCCAAAGACATGCAATTAGTGGGGTTATGTTATCTAATGATTCTGCAATAGATAACTGGGATAGATAGATAGATTCTGGGAACCTGTCCATGGTGTAGCGCACCTCTCACCCTGTGATGATTAGGATAGGCTAGACCCCTTCTCTTTGACTGTGAATTGAATAAGTGGAAGAAAGTGGATGGATGGAAGGCAAAGTTATCAGTTATCAACAGAAAGCTTGGTTAGCAAGTTGCATCCAAAGACTGTATAGGTGCAAGAACACCACCAACAACAACAAATTAGCTCTAGGAATGTTATAGGATTGGTCACAAAATCTGGTCTATAGCTATGATCCAGAGTTTAAGTCTCAAGAAAATCAGGCTGGTGAACCAAAAAAATAATAATTTCCTGTACAGTTCACATTAACAGGAATATTACCAAACAACCATGAGTGTTTTTGTAGCAGGCTGTAAACATGGTTTTAATGCTGTTCATTTGAGCTTTTGAGCTCTTTTAAACCCTTAAGAGTACTCAGGGGCACTTTGCAAGGTTTGGAAGAACTTTCAAGGATTTCCAAGTAGGCTTAAGGGTTGCCGTCCTCTCAGTGGAAATGCACGTCTGTTACCTAACATGTTTACAGTTAAAATTCTAACATAGTCATTATCTTAGTTTGGCCTAACATTTTAATTGTCTTTAAAAGGTTAAATATTCAAGGATGCTAGCATGATAGCATAGGATTATGAACAAAGTAAGATTTGGCACTTCACTGAAGCCTTAAACCTGGTGTAAGGGGAAGCCTGGAAAAATGACTTGACACAAAGTAACTCCTGAATTATGTTTACAATGTTTACTGTGAGATCTAGTAGATTTGTTTTTTGTGTGGACAGGATGTGATCAGCTGACCTCTGCTGCTGACTTCATTGTATTGTTGCTGCTCTCCAGCCCTAGGAAATGTAAAGTTGCTGTAAGCACCTCAGTTTAGCAAACAGTGACCATGAACTTCACACCTTGTTCTTTAGCATAGTCTGTTACTGTGAATGTTACTACAATACTGCACACCACCCTGCTGAGCCTACACTTGTATATTATTCTTACACAATAATGCCGTTGAATAACACAGTTAGCATTATTCAGTTTGTACAATAAAAAATGTTATTATATAAAATAACAAGCAACACATCCTGTCCATATCTACTATCAGATTAAAAATCTTTTCACTCAGGGCATCTCACTCAAGCTGAGCTGTTGGTAGATTTAAAAATAATCTTTCTCTTATGTCCCCACTTTAACAAATCTCTCAAAATAAAACAAGTGTACTTTTAGCTAGCAAACACACTGCGCCACAGCCTGAACTGAAATAGGCTGTTTCGTGATATTCATTGAGGTGTTTAAAAATCTGGGTTGAATGTAAATAAATAAATATAATTAAAAATCAATATAAAAAACAAACAAAACGATCCCATAATTTATACTCACTGTCCATCTGTAGAACTAGCTAGATGAATTCTAGGTATTCCCCTGTTTATTAAACACCTCGCTGACAAAGGAAGCATTTTGATGGTTTGTGGTCATGAACTACAG